>JAGKTI010007946.1:0-35172 GCA_018397915.1 Birgus latro | reverse complement strand
TTGGGTACAGAGGGTGAGAAGTGTTAATACTGGGGGAGGGGTTGGGAGGGGTAGACCGAGAAAGACATGGGACGAGGTCATTAAATGTGACTTAAGGGTTAAGGGACTGAATAGGGAGGCTGCCAGAGATCGAGCAGCATGGAGAGCCGCCATTAGGTGACCAAGGCCGACACATGCAAGCATGTTGGAGCCTTCAAAAACGAAACGAAACGAAGTGAGTGCATGAGTTATCGTGTCATAAGTTTGTTGAGTGTTGTAGGGAAGGTACAGTAAAAGTCCTCCAATCCAACCACCAGTAATCTGAAAATCCCAATACTCCAAATTTTTCAGGGTGAAATTTTTTGAATTTTTCAGGTCTTCTTTCAAATTTTTTTTGCCTTTATGTAAGGATTTTTCTGGCTTGGACTTGGATGTACCTGCCTGCAGCTATTTACATACACTTCTATGCATTTCTGGTAAGACAATAACCCATATCATTTTAAGTGTTTATTTAGTGATCATGCACACTCATGATCACTAATTTCTGCTCAGGGGTGCCCCCTTCCAACCCCTATATAACTCGGGAAGATGGGAGGAGGGGACGAAACAAGCTCTACCCGCCTCTACCCCAGCTCCCAACCCTCCCCCATACCTCAACCCAACCCAACCCAACCCACCCCAACCCAACACCACCCAACCCAACCCAACCCCCCACTCATCATTCTTAACTGTCAGTTATATCTGAAGCTAACCTCACACTTTACACTCATAGTCACATTACTAATACACAAAAATAAAACACTAGGATATGTAAAAAGTATATACTGTAATATAACTGTGAACATGCTGCAGCAAGAAATTAATGCTCTATAATGTTGACAGTAACACAAAAATGTTAACAATGGCCATCCCAGGCCTCATGCGTTGGATGCTTGCATGCACTTGTGTGTGTGTGTGTGTGTGTGTGTGTGTGTGTGTGTGTGTGTGTGTTTGCAAAGCAGTGCACCCAACACATGAGGCCTGTGGTGACCGTTGTTAACATTTTTGTTTTACCGTCAACGTCATAATGCATTAATTTCTTGCTGCAGCATGTTGATAGTTATATTATATACCTTTTACATATCCTAGTGTTCTGTTTTTATTAGTACTAGGACCAAGAGTGTTAAGCATGAAATCAGCTTGAGATGTAACTGCCATTTCAGAATGATGGGTGAGGGGGTAGGGGTATGGGGAAGGGCTGGGAACTGGGGTAGGGGTGTGTGGAGCTTGTTTTGTCCTGGCCTCCCCTCATCCCTGGGTATACAGGGGTAGGAAAGGGGCACCCCTGGGCAGAAATTAGTGATTGTGAATTCCAGTGTTTTCAGAGGTCCCTCCCAATAGTCCAAAAAAAACAATAGTCCGAAAGACCCAGGGTACCCTGCCATTTGGATTAGAGGACATTTACAGTATATGGAAGAATTATTATGCAGAAGGTAGGGCAGTGGATGTTGGAGTGGCCCTAGTGAGAGAGGACAGTGTTTGGAAACTCCATGTACTGTTGTTTGCAGATGATACTGTGTTGTTAAGTGAAGACGAAGGGGAACTGCAAGGCATGGTAGATGAATTTGGGAGAGTGTGTAAGAAACGGAATATAAAGGTGAATGTAGGGAAGAGTAAAGTGATGGTCTTCGAGAGAAGTGAAGTCAGTGAATGTACAGTGAAATTGGATGGGGAGGTTATGAAGAATGTGAGTTCATTTAAGTACTTGGGTACTGTGATGAGCAAGGATGGAAGTTTGGATGGTGAAGTGCTTGAAAGGGTGCAGCAGGGAAGAAAGGTTGCTTGTTCCTTGAAAGCAGTGATAAGAAACAGGGAAGTGAGCATGGAAGTGAAAAAGCTGCTACATGACAGTATTGTGATACCAACTCTAACATATGGAAGTGAAGCTTGGACACTGTTGGAGGGACAGAAGTCAAGAGTGAGAGCAGTGGAAATGAGTTATTTGAGAGGAGCATGTGGAGTCACATGGAGAGACATACTGACAAATGAGGAAGTGAAGGAACATTGTGGTGTGGATGTGGGTGTGATAGGAAACGTTAGGAAGAACACATTGAGGTGGTTTGGGCATGTGGAGAGGATGGAGACTGAGAGACTGATGAGGAGAGTGTATGTGAGTGAGGTGGAGGGGGGGAGAGGGAGGGGGAGACCAAGGATGAGGTGGAGGGATGGAGTGGAGAGGTACTGTATATGAGAGAGAGGGGTGTGAGGTGGGAGCAGGGCAGTGAAATGGCAGGGAACAGAGCGACATGGAGGCGATTTGTTTGTGGCCACCCCTTACGGGATTGGGGCGTCTGGCAATAGATGGATACAGTAGATAGATTATACAGAAATTAAGAGAGATATCAGAAGTCCTAGTGAGTGATGAACAGGGTGGCTTTAGGAGTGGCAAAGGATGTGTGGATCAAATATTTGCAGTAAGACAGATAGTGGAGATGACTTGTGAGAAGGACTGTGAGGTGTTTATGGCATTCATGGATCTGAAAAAAGCATACGACATAGTAGACAGAGAAGGATCGTGGAAGGTTTTACACATGTATGGTGTAGATGGTAAGCTGCTAGGTGCTGTCAAGAATTTTTTTGATGGTAGTGAAGCATATGTAAGGGTAAATGGGCATCTAAATGAATGGTTCATAATCAGTGTGGACGTGCGACAAGATTGTGTGATGTCCCCATGGTTGTTCAGTATATACTGTATATATGGAGGGGGTGAAGAGAGAAGTAAAAACACAAGTTATGGAGAGGGGGATGGCATTGGTAATGAATGGTGGTGGATGGAATATCACAAATCTGCTGTATGCTGATGATCCAGAACTACTTGCAAATACCGGACAAGAACTTGATAGACTAGTGCAGAGTTTTGCTGATGTCTGTGAGTGTTGTGCCTTGAGAGTAAATTTAGAAAAGAATAAAGTGATGGTTATTGAGAGAGAAGGTGATTCCCAGTGTGATATTACAGTGAATGGAGAAAGACTGGAGTTGGTGAGAGAGTTCAAATACCTGGGTACAGAGATAGAAAAGAGAGGAAAATGTGCAAAAGCAGTGGAAGGTAGAGTGGCACAAGGAGGGAAAGTAGCTGTTGCCTTGAAGGCCTTGATAAGAAACAGAGGCTTGAGTTGCATGAGGCTTACATGAAGGAGTCTTAGTGCCAACTTTAACATATGGATGTGAAACTATTGTGTGCCATGAAAATGAAAAGTCAAGAGTGAGAGCAGTGGAGATAGGACTGCTGAGGAATGTATGTGGAGTACAGAGAGTGGATAGTATATGAAATGATGTGATTCGTGAAAGATGTGGAGTGAGGAAGTCTGTGAACACCAGAATAGAAGAGAGTGTACCGAGATGGTATGGTCATGTGGAGAGAATGGATAACAATAGACTGTTGAAAAAGGTATATCCGAGTGAATTTGAAGGGGGGGAGGAGGCGAGGTAGACCAAGGAGAAAGTGGAGGGATATGGTGGATGAGTGTGTGAGGAAGAGAATATGGAAGTCGATGTGGCTAGGAGATTGACAAGAGATCGAGCTGGCTGGGTGAGTATTGTGAGGAGAAACGCTTGATCAGGGATTTTGCACCCCTTTTTAACCTGACAGCGTCCCGATTGACTGTATCGAATACGTTTATGTGAAGCTACTTAATATGGTGAATGTTTTTGGCATGTCCAGTAGAGCCAGGATTTGTGGGACTTGAATGATTATTGATGGAAGCATGGCCCATTGGATTGGATAAACTTGGGCTGTCTGGACGTTGCTGCTCCTCACCCTGCCCTATGGTAGGAAAGGAGGTCCAGATGATGGTGATGATGAAGATTCTTTTTCTGGACCTTGATGATGATCATCATCAGCACCATTATCAAATTTTCTTGCAATTCAACAAGATAGATTTGCAGTACTGTACCAATTCCTGAGGAGTGGTTGGTTATTGTCAGAGCCTTTTTGTGAGATATAAAATGCACTTTCATTCACATGTTAAAGAGAGAACGTCCACCTATATAGGCATGACAACGATGAAGCTAGTCAGTCACCTGACCAGAGATATGCAGGAGCCCCTAGGAACCATTTGTGGGAGGAGTCCTCTGCCAACATCACCAAGGAGGATCTTGAAAGGAACACTGAAGTTCTGGCTAACTGTAGTGACAACCACTGGCTCCTCATACAGTACTTTCGTATTGTTTTTGATGGCCTCAACATGCTTGCATGTGTCAGCCTTGGTCACTTAATGGCAGCTGTCCATGCCGCTCAATCTCTGGCAGCTTCCCTATTTAGTCCCTTACTCCTGAGGTCACACTCAATGACCTTGTCCCAGGTCTTTTTGGGTCTGCTTCTCGCTACCCTACCCCCAGCATTAACATTTCTCACTTTCTGCACCTAATTATCATCCCCCATCCTCTCCAGATACCCAGACCTTCTCAGTCTAACTCTCTTCATCACAGCACCAATACACTCCAGTTCCATCCTACCTCTCAGTTCTTCCTTCGTAAACCTAGCTCCCCAGGCCTCGTGCTCAGGGACGCACTGCACATCCACCTAATCATTGCCATTTCTGTATGTTCAAGCCTGCAAATATCCTCTTCCTTTACTGCCCAGGTCTCACTACCATACAGCATTACACTCCTGATACATGCCACATATAAAGATCCCATAGCACGGAGGGAGAGCCCTCTCAGTGTCACGAGAGGCAATGGTTCCCTGAACTTCTTCCAACCGCTCCTCACTCCAGCCACAGGCAGCCCTGCCTCCAGCACAACATGTCTCCCAAATAACAAGCCCTAGATTTACAAGCATTACCAAGCATGAGGAGATCTGCAGCGAGCCAGAACACTGGCCCAGCTGATGACGTCAAAAGCCACTGGAACCCAACAGCCAATCAGTGTGCAGGAACGTAATTAAACCTCACCTCTTATTCACCACCCAGGCATATAAGGACCCTTACCAGCTACTGCTAACCATTCCTACTGGGACCACAACCCTAGTAAGAGGTTCCCTTCACTGATGGAGGCTCTGGAGATCCAAAATTCCAGAATTCGATGTAAAACTACTATATTGTAGATGACACCGTAATGACCGAGAACATAGCCACCTGTGAAGGGATCATTGCGTGGCTTCAGGGAGAAGCCAAACGAGCTATCACGAGCCATCAGATGACAAGAAAGCATTGCGAATAAGTTATGTAATGCAGAACTTGCAATCTTGTTTAATAAAGTAGGTATCGTATCATAATCATCTGGACCTCCTTTCCCAGCCTAGAGCAGGCAGAGAAAATCTACTGCCTGTATAATTATACCTTAGATATAAAATGCTGGTAGCTCAGGTAGTCAGTAACCAATACAGAAATACTGTATTAGGTGCAGGAGCTTAAGGGCTCTTCAATTAATGCCATTAATGTGGTGTGGTGTAGGAGGTTGATTTTACGTGTTGTGGCTTTGCTTAAGTCTACAGGAGTGAAGCATCTCATTTCCAAAAATTATTAGTGAGAGATAGATGGATAGGGCCATTCCTAGAGATGCTCCCACTTTTAAGAATCTTGAAAATACTTTGATATCAGAGAAATCAGTAAGCGAAAAAATACAGACACCTTCATACTTTTTTCTATGTTCAGCAGAGAAGATGTGCAGATTTGGGATAGTATATGATTCTATGAAATTTTCTTCAGTTTTAAGTCATTCTGGTGTAGCTATAGCTCTGTAGTGAAATACTGCAGTGTTGACATGAGATTTAGTAATTGGTTTGGATGCTGCCTTATTATTGTAGTATTACTGGATTATATCACAGCAGTGTGCAACTTTGCTGTGTAACTTGGCTGTCAGTGAATACTCTGGTTAGCGTAAGAGTGCATTCAAGAGTTTTGTTTCTCTTTCCATCCATCCATCCATCATTTATATATATAGATTTCAAATGACAGTAAGACTTGTTTTGGTCTTCCAGTATTGTGAATTCGCATTATCTTTGGTACCCTACTCCATCCAAGGTTTGTTCTAAAAGTTTAGAATTGGGAGTGTTATTTATTTACTATGTTTGTCAAAATTTAGGCATGCATACATGTTATGTAGGAGTGCATTCTGAATCAGAGACTGGTAATGTTGGAATGGTACTGGTGGCAGGGAATCATTAATAATTAGGAAAATCATTGTTTGCAGTCTGTAGTGAGTGTTGTCCTATCTTTTGACACTTTATATGTTTTCATCATTGTTACTAGCTTGCCAGCCCAGTTAGGAATGAAATAGTGGATACTGCTGTTTACTGACTACTGTTGTGATACGTCTGTTGTTCCATTCTAACATTTTGAGTTATGATTTGTGAATTATAACCTAGCCCGTTGCATTAAACATGACAGTTCGAAGGTGTGTATAAAGAGAGGGGTGTGCATGTGAGGCTCAAGGAAATGGACTAATTGGTATCTTTTACTCTGGCCCTCCCTGACCACACCCCCGTAACATCCTATTTGTGCACACACAGACAGATATAAAAAGATATGAGAGTCCCATACTGTCTGTTGTAAAGATTCTTAATTCAGAGTAATTAAATGACATTCAAATAATGTAACCAGTTTTAGGCCTAATGATATAAAGGGACCTGCAGTAACCTGGTAAGCTTAGAAGCAAAACCAACCGAAACTAAGTAGGAGAAAAACGTCCTAACTAATCCTCACTCCATCATGCCTTACTGTAATTACGAAGCATAATCTGAAAGACTTTATCTTGTCAAACTTTGCAATTTGGAAGGCATAGGCTAAGGCATTGCTGTTAAGAGCCTTGATTATATAAGAATTTAAACAAAAGAACCAAATGTTGGTATAGTAGGATCTCACCAATAACGATTTCAACAATAACGTTTTCAGCAATAACGGTAAGTTAGAATAGATACCAAGTTTCCATAATAACGTTTGGATTCACTCAGTTAACGGTTATTTTGTGGGAAATGTCTGGGCGCATCTTGGATAGCCAGCCCTCAGCCTGCCTCAGTGTTCTGTGGATCGTCGCGTTTATTTGCTTATTTCCTTGCTCCTCATTCCCTCCCAGAACTCTGAGCACGTGGTCCCAAACTAACCTTAGTTATGCCCAAGCACTTAGCACCCTGAAAGTTCTATGAACACAAGAAAAGCATTTATTCCAAGGCAACCATCATCCACTCACTTGATGTAGTGCTGCCTACTTCTTCCTTAGCCTTTATCATTCTTTTTCTGTGCCTGCCCTCCTTTCTTCCTATTTCTCCTATATTTCCTGTCACTTCTTACTGCTTTTCTTTCCTTTACAGGTGGCATTACATTGAGTGACAAGCCAAATGGTTTCCTGTAAACCAAGAAACCATTTACAACGCTGGGTGGTAACCATATAACCAAACCATTCGTGCTCCCTACGTGTCAACAAGTGGGTTGGTGGAGGGTTAGTGCCCCTCCCCGTAAAAAAAAAATAACTCAAAAGTCAAATGGCCACCCCTTACGGGATTATGGTGTCTGGCAATAGATAGAGATAGATAGAAAATTTAAAGTTGTTGAATGAAGTGGCGCACGGTGTGCAAACGATCAGATAGATACAGTGAGTCGGGTGTGTTTATGATGTGGATAGTTTCTTTGTTGGGGGAAAAAAAAGTTCATGATGAAGGAGTAGTAAAATTCGTGTTTTCACTTGTGGTGCAACGAGTTTGGAAAGAAAAAAAAAAAAAGGCTTTGTGCCCAAATTTTGTTATGAACTGTTGGTCTTTAGTAGAGAAAATTTGGCTCTTATGGTATGTGAAGACACTATGGGTTGATGTAAATAGTTAGGTAAGATAATGATGTGAGTTCAGTTCTTGTGAATTACTGTATACTGTCATATGAATTATACTGCTTGGCTGACTTGTTTATTATTCATGATTACTGCATTTGTGTGTATCTGAGAAGTGAGAAGTACACAATCAGTCCTTGCTGACAACTTCAGTACTGTATAGTTTTCCTTTTTTCCTTTATTGTTGATGACTAATGACTTTCAAAGACAGTTTAATTTTTTCTTTTCTGTTTGTTTGTTTTAATGAGTGCTCCGAAAATGATTCTTGGCAAAATATTCATGATGCTTGGAGGCCATGTTGATCAGGTCAGAAGTTTTTGCATGATTGATGATGAGGATTTAAGAGACTTTATGGCAATCTCTGGTGGTTAAAATATATATGGGGAGTATTAGGGGGCGAAACTAGTCGGTTAGGTTAGGTTAGAATGCACTGATGTGTCAGGTCAGCGAGTATCGTATGTAAACACACGTCTTGGGAGTTTTACGGTAGACATATTTATAATAACCTATCTTTAATCATCTCACCAAACAGCTCATTAACTCCTTTAATTTGAGTTTTATATTACTCATGATGATTTAATAACTAATTGTATTATTTCAGCTAAAAAAAGTAGTGATAGGAAGGCTTCAGATGGGACAAATGGGTAAAAGCCCTGGGGTGGCAGCACCGATAAACCCTTTATACATGTATCTTAATGTCACGCAGATAACGTTTTTGCTAATAACAGCGTTTTTCTGGCACCAATTAGACGTTATTAGCGAGATCCTACTGTAATTACTTAGTAGCAAATTAGTGTTACAATACAGGGTGTCCCACAAGTTTTGTCATTAACTTCTGACGACGATTATTCAAGACATTCTATTAAAAAAATAAAAAATAAAAAGTTCCATTTACATATGATTCTTGCAGTAGTTATACACAATTGTTCAGTGTTATTAGAAAATTGTCTTTACCATATGAATATAGACAGTTGTAATGGAAAACTAATGCAATATTCCATACATACATTATTTATTTCATACATAACATTAGTGACAAAA
The DNA here is from genome assembly GCA_018397915.1 of Birgus latro. Classification (NCBI taxonomy): domain Eukaryota; kingdom Metazoa; phylum Arthropoda; class Malacostraca; order Decapoda; family Coenobitidae; genus Birgus; species Birgus latro. Next base: position 26,355 of record JAGKTI010007946.1, on the reverse strand, counting down.
CTTTTGAGACAGTCTGTATATTCAGTTGCCCATTCTGTGCAATAAAAACAATAGTCTAGTCTGATGAAAATACTGCACATCCTCAGCATTGATACAAAATCTAGTGAAATTGACAGAAGTATTATCATAGGCATTTGCCTTCTCAGTGTAATGGGAAAAATATATGGTAGGATACTTATTGACAGAGTTAGGGAAATTACTGAGGAATTAGTTGGAGAAGAACAAGGAGGTTTTAGGAAGGGAAGAGGTTGTGTAGACCAGATATTCATTCTTAGATCCGTAGTGGAAAAGTTTCTAGAGAAGGGCAAGAAGTTGTATGCAGCCTTCATGGATCTGGAGAAAGCATATGACAGGGTGGATAGACAAGGTTTGTGGAAGGTATTAAGAATATATGGAGTGGATGGGAAGTTGTTGAAGGCAGTGAAGAGTATGTATGAGGGTGCTAAGGCTGCAGTGCGTGTGGATGGCAAACTGAGTGAATCTTTCCATTTGAAGGTTGGATTGAAACAAGGATGTGTCATGTCTCCATGGTTGTTCAATCTGTATATGGATGGGGTTATAAAAGAGATACAAGGTCGGGCAGTGGATGTTGGAGTGGCCCTAGTGAGAGAGGGCAGTGTGTGGAAACTCCCTGTACTGTTGTTTGCAGATGATACTGTGTTGTTGAGTGAAGACGAAGGGGAGCTGCAAGGCTTGGTAGATGAGTTTGGGAGAGTGTGTAAGAAACGGAATCTAAAGGTGAATGTGGGGAAGAGTAAAGTGATGGTCTTCGAGAGAAGTGAAGCCAGTGAGTGTACAGTGAGATTGGATGGGAAGGAAATGGAGAATGTGAGTGAATTTAAGTACTTGGGCAGTGTGATGAGTAAGGATGGTAGTCTGGAGGGTGAAGTGCTCGAAAGGGTACAGCAGGGAAGGAAGGTTGCTGGTTCGTTGAAAGCAGTGATAAGAAACAGGGAGGTGAGCATGGAAGTGAAAAAGTTGTTACATGACAGTATTGTGATACCAACCCTGACATATGGAAGTGAAGCTTGGACCCTGTTGGAAGGACAGAAGTCAAGAGTGAGAGCAGTGGAAATGAGTTATTTGAGAGGAGCATGTGGAGTCACATGGAGAGACAGACTAACAAATGAGGAAGTGAAGGAGCGTTGTGGTGTGGTTGAGGACGTGATGGGAAGCGTTAGGAGAAACACGTTAAGGTGGTTTGGGCATGTGGAGAGGATGGAGAGTGAAAGATTGACGAGGAGAGTGTATGTGAGTGAGGTGGAGGGGGCGAGAGGGAGGGGGAGGCCGAAGATGAGATGGAGGGATGGAGTGGAGAGGTATATGAGAGAGGGGGGTGTGAGTTGGGAGCGTGGTAGTGAAATGGCAGGGGACAGAGTGACATGGAGGCGATTTGTTTGTGGCCACCCCGTTCGGGATTGAGGCGTCTGGCAATAGATAGATAGATAGATTATCATAGTGTCACTTAATGGACAGTTGTATGTTAGCTTAAGTCTTTTATTTCCACTAAAAATCTAATGTTCTGGCTTGTAAGCAAAAAGTCAGCATTGATAAAATACTTACTCTGTATGATCTTCATATGAAGCAGGATTGCGAATGTTCTTTCCTAGTCTTGGTAGATTGAAAGGAGGGCACGAACTTTGCTTTAAAGAGAGCTTGACATCATATGACAGTTGAATGTTAAAACACTTGAGTGAAAAATGCATAAAGCAAATAAAGTGCTATGGTTTTACTTGACGTGTGATAGATCTTTTCTTTTGCAGGCATCTAGCCACTTTCGTAATACCTTATGTTGGTTTCACGGAAATACTTGAAAAGACACAAACTTCATTCTATTTCTCAAATTAATTTTGCATTTAGCGACAGCACAGCACACCATTTCCTTGAAAAGACACAAACTTCATTCTATTTCTCAAATTAATTTTGCATTTAGCGACAGCACAGCACACCATTTCCACAAATATAAAATGTAAACACAAACAAACCACCTTCCCGCCATGACGAGTGACAAGTGTGTTAAAGGGGCGGAGCTAGTTCCGTCATAATAGCTAGCTAATAAGGACACATGGGATTGCCATATACTGCTATATAGTGAATTAGTGTTTTTATTTATTTGGTGTAATAATAGTATCAGGAATAAAACAAAAATTCCCCTTCCTTTATTTTCACAGTGTTTAGTCTACTAATAAACCTTAAAAACTCCCATGCAAAAAAGTCATTTTCAGAATGCGCTACTACAGAGTCCTTTGTTCAGTCCTTAGTCGTCACCTGTTGGTCAGTCCTAGTCCGAGGCTTCTTGTTCTTATTTTTAGTTAGGTGTTTTCCAGGGAGGGGCACTAATCCTCCGCCAACCCACTTGTTGTCACGGAGGGAAGATGTGTTGGTTGGTTATAAGGTTATCACCCAGCGTTGGAAATGATTTCCTGGTTTACAGAAATCATTTGGCTTGCCATTCATTGTAGAGCTACCCTAAGAACAGAGTACCACTACACTAAGTGGGTGGATGATGGGCGCCCCCTCATACCACAGTGGTAGGGGACAGGGTGACATGGAGGCAATTTGTTTGTGGCTACCCTTTACGGGATTAAGGCGTCTGGCAATAGATAGATAGACAGATAGTTACTGCAGAGCTCAGTGGGGTTGAAGACACCTCTCTTTATACACACTTTTATAGTTCTTCTATATTTGCACATTTCTTTCCCATCTTTTGGATCCTGTCTCAGCCGATTCTTATATAAAAAAAAAGTTGGAATAATAATGATATGATAAGTACAGTATATCTGATCCCATTAGCACCTTCCAAAGAATGGGAAATTAGCTTAGGATAATGAAAGATGATATTTAATGTCCACATAGATGAAAACCAAAGTGGAGAGGAAGAGGAAATGAAAGACAGGAGAAGCCGAACCACTGAGGGCCAACCGAGGAACGAATCACCATCAGCCAAGAAGGAACGCAAAAAAGCCGTAAAAGAAGCACAGGCGGAGAAACGGAAAATGAAGATAAAGAAGCACGTCAAGAAGAAAGCAGAGAAGGATAAGAGAAAAAGGCATTAATGAACAGTAAAAAATTAATTATAAGTACCTGGAGCTTTTATTTTTTTTTTTTAATGTACTGTAATGTATTGTCAGTGATTGTCATGTGGTATGTATTTTATTTTATTTACAGTATGTATATCATCCAAGTATGGTAACTCTTACAAAGTAGTTCAGTTTGTGTTAGTTATACGTACTGTATATTTGTTAAAGTAATGGTTCATGGAATTCTCTGTACAGTATAAATTTATGTAATGGTATTGTTTTAGCGTATCATTATGAATTTTGTGAAAAATGAGAATTTGTACTGTTGTCTAACAGTACTTCAGTCAACAAAGATTTTTTTTTTTCCTTTCTTTTTTTAAGTTATCAAATTATGAAAGTAGGCACATGTTTCTGTATCTATTTGTAACATTAACTTCCTATGTTAAATTTTGTTTCGGCTTGGTATGGTTTTCATTTCATTCAGTACAACACAGTGTGCTCACTCACATATGTACAACTCTCAGCTAGGATATTAAAACAATTATCCTTTTTTGCAGTTTTAATGCTTAGCATTTACATATTGGAATTCTTTACACAGAATTGACATCAATACTATTTTATTTATAAAGCTGAGATTTTGTGAATATATATTTTCACATATGTTCTGATAATTTGTCTTAATTTAAGGATAAATACATTTATATTATTAAAATCCAAAAAGTATTCAAAACTATGGCCTCAGGTTCATTACTGTATATACACAATAGGCAGAAATGTTCCCTAACGGAAATTGGACAACAACATATTCTTCACCAGGATATATCAGTACAAGTCATATAAAATACAGTTTGTTTGTAATGGTCCTGTACCCCACTGCTGCACAGTCTTTTACCCCTTCACTATGATTGTTGTTGTTGTTGTGTCCTCTGCACTTTTCTGTAACTAACTTGTCAGACTACAGGTGAAGCTGCCCTTCTACAGTCTACTGTTCTTTCTAGGTATCAGTAAGCAAGTTGAGGAATGTCTTTCTGTCTGGTTACATTGGTAGCACCACAAGAAGGCATCTCTCTTCAGCACCCTATACTATGATGATGTCATAGTATAGTCTTGCTACCACCAGACAGAATTAGGAAATACTGCACAGTGAATGAAGGGATGATAAAACATTCTCCTATGATACCTTCACCAAGAGAATTGCTGAAAGTGAATGAAATCATGTGATGGTAGAGAAATATGAAAAAAATAATCATCCACAAGGGGTTAACTGACCCAAATGTACACATCATAAGACAGATTCAGCAGCGTAAAATGAATATCTCCACACTGGCTGCAGTTGCTTTTCTTACTCCCCTCTAGTTTGGGGTGGTTGAGTAAGACAGCCTTTTGGAGACATCATTTTAAATCAGGTATTGACAAATGTAATTGCAAAGGGAGACAACAAAAGTTTAAGATTGATGTTCGCATCAGCTTTCTAGCATCTTTTCCTAAGCTATTTTTTTTTTTTGCATGTTACACATTAGTATTCCCTTATATGTTAATTTTGTAATTTTACAATTGATATAGATTACAAAAACAACATAACTGATCATTAACACGATAATTACAAGAACTGTGTAATTAAGAAAGACGTATCACAAAAGTTCTTACACCCACCAAAATATAGACCATGGGCCTAAGAGTTTAGTCTCCATGTTTTGGCTACTGGCATCTTTACGATCATGAAGGAGACAGTAGCTAAATAATGGGAGGATAAGCTCTTAAACATTCACTGTATTTTGCTTTGTAACCATTCATACTTGTGTCCATATTAACACCTATCACTGTGTCTGCTGAAGTTGGTCTTCACTGGCATTCATATCTGGCTAAGGTTACAGGAAAAACAACCACACACATACACCTTAAATTATCAAAATCAGAGAGCTGTTTCAGGTAAGAGTGGGAGACAGAGCTGATGGTTGTGTGCATTGTCAAATCATCTGATGTAACTGAAGCTTTTGTGCTCTCTGGCAAGTACAGTATGTGTCACTTCTACAAACTGTATCATCAGTTAGAGTGATGGACACAGCAACAATTTTTTATTATACTTTACCCTGGAAGCTTTTTATACTGTATTTCCTTTTTCTAACAAAATCAGATAAAATACAACAGGGTATTTACAGACTACCATGGTGTACTTGGCTGAGACTTGTTCAGGTAACATTATGTAATACTAAAGTCATGGGTAAGTCATGGAGTGTTGGGCTGTGTCCACACCAAATGCTTGCTGATGTAGGCAGGAGCTTGAATCACAGTAACCTATACAAGTGGTCCCACTAAATGCATACAGGTGTTCTGCAGGTTACAGTGATGCAGAACTCCTGCCTTCACCAACCAGCACCAGCCTTAGTCACAAGTCGGGGGGTAGGGTCATTAACAGTCACAATCATTTCTCTCTTGTAACTCAGAGTTATTTTTGAGGGAAGAAAAAAGAGACATATGAACATTCTACACTCTCCTTTCCTTGTCCTTCCTGCAGAACAAATTTTGTTTACAAGGAAAATTTGTTTACAAGAATTTTTTTGCTGGATGTGCTGCAACAGAAGTGCAGAATTTTTCCATGTCTCAAATTCTTTGTGTAAAACACAGATCTAACGTATGACACTGAATCAGCTAGATGCATTTGCGAAAGGAATATTCAAGAATTCACAGGAGACATTTCTGTAAAATAAAATCTAATGAAGCTGTAACTCAGTAAAATCATGTCGGATCAAATGTTGAAAACTAATACAATGCAGTCATGTGGTTACTTATCAGATCAGTAACAAAATTAGAGTCATAAATCATCAACACAAAAGGTGAAAGAATTCCCATATATTATCCATGTATGGAATTTTCATTATTATGCACCTTATAACACTGATATACCTGTCTGATGGTTAACATATAGTATAGCTGTGGTAATTTATGGGAGAATGGATGTAAGTAGGTATGTGTGATAATTTTGTATCGTGGCTGCAGTACTAGCATACCTCTTCAAAGTGCTAATCTGAAAAACCTCTAACCCCTTGAATTTGGCAGTGTACCTTAGATTTTATTCTTGCAGCTACAGGACAATTTTTGTATGATTTGGAGGTAATATTTCTAACTGGAGGTGTTCGATATAGCATTCTTTAACCCCTTCACTACAAGAGGTCCTCCATAAGTTTAATAGAATTGCTTAGAGATAGCAAATATTAATTGCCTAGAGATAGCAAATATAAAGTATAAAATATAAAGTACATCTTTGGCATTAAGGGGTCAAGTGGTGTGCATATTTTTAGTTCATGGCTGAGGAGTTACAACCACAAAAAACACTCATTTCTGTCTTCAACTTTACAGTGAATCATGAGCAACTTAAGTGAAGGGTTAAATCATCCCCATGACAACAAAGCAGTTTTTGTAAAGCAGCTTCAGAAGTTAAAGAAAAGACAGAGAATGAACCAGCACCAAGTAAAGCACCATTGACTGTACAGTTGCTGCAGCAGCTTAAAGCTTCAGGTGCTACCTTACCCTTGTACAGTTGCAATGTTCAGTCCTCCACGTAGTCCCACACCTACAGGCAGGGTTCTTTCTGTCCTTAATTTTTTTACAATGTGGCAGTGTTGTGATTTGTTTATGTTCAACTGGATGGACATGTTTATGGGAGACATACTATATAATTTAGGTCACTGAGGTAAAAACAAATCTGGACTTGAAGGTGTTGCTCAAAACTTGATAATTGCCTGAAAACTTGGGACTGCTGGGGACTGTACATAATGTCATACTGTTGGCAAGTGGGAAAGCTATTAATGCCAAGTGACAATAACACATTGATACTGCACAAAAACAGCATCTGTTATATATTGTAGCTTTCCCAGTAGCTGCATAGTATTTTTCCAAGGATATTTTTAATATTTTTTGTTATGATGGTAATAGGACTGAAGTATTTGTACATTCTCTACTAGACCAGTCAGAGTTAAATCAGAAATCAGTATTATCAAGAAGAAGAAGAATGACCTTATACTGTATATAGTACAAATTAATACTATACTGATATTCTTTTTTTAATTTAACTTGGCCTAAAATTGCCATCTGTCCATCTTGAATGCTGAGTTATAGAAAGAGATTATTATCACTTGAATATGGTGGTAGTCACAAAAGAAGTGCTATGGAAAGTATGTAGAGCCAGAGTATTGCCATATTTTTGTCAATGAGGTACCTGAAATGAGCTGCAAATGTACAAGTACAGTATGTGGGCCAAGTTAAGGTTAAAGAGTACCTGTATAGTAGGTAATTGCTGACCACTCAAGCTATGGGACTGGCCTATGTACAAAATTGCCGCAGGGATACCGAGTGTTCAGTCTTTTCCCATAACACTGAATATTATATACAAACAGTAGTATATACAGAAATTGTACTTGTCACTTCAGTGTTTGACAAGATGGAGCTGCATGTGAATAATGATTTAGCCTTTGGGAGCTATGGAGTGGAGAATTAGAAAAACCTGAAAGGTGAGTGAATGGATGTACAGTCAAAGATGAATGAATGAATGTGTGGCCCATTTGACTGGGACATATTGTTAGCTTCTTGTACTTATTTTTTCCTTATGTTTTAGATCTTACTTCTCATTGTAATACTGTAAGCAGAAATTGTGGTGATTGTGAATAATTATTTCTTACCTACAAGCAATACCAGTCTCAGGCAACTACTGTCCTACAACTTGTGTTATCTTCAAGGCTACTGTGATGTTTAAAATGTCTTCTCTGAAGTAATGCAGTACTGGTCAAACTTTTATTCACGCTTACCTGTTCGAAAATGGAAAGGTATACGGTATGTTTGGACAGTTATGAAAAAGAAAGCACATGTGTATGAAAGGTTATGTCTATGAGGTGGAATCAGGATTCTGAGGGCTTGAATAGTATGTGAGTGTGTGACTCATTGCATTGGGCATGCTGTTGTTAATGTATCCCTCTTGTATGTTTTTGTCTTTGCTTTTTGGACTGTACCTTATCCCATCCTTGGGTGGTAAAAGAGGTTGAGATGATGACAGTGTTAAAAACGAACATTAGAATACAGATGCCAAAGAGCAGTGATGTACTACATGTAGTTACTACGGGGTGGCATGTTATAACTTTAGCTGTGAGGAACTGTTCTGTGATCTTTACATCAATTTTTGGTTTTCAGGTAATACTGTTTCATCCTGTGAACTTTCAGTTGTTGTTTCTAGCTAAAAAATTTATGGTTGATTCAGAGTCCATAGAAAATTATAATTAATAGACTGGGCAAAGTTAACTTAGTAGAACACATTGATCTACTCAAGCAGGTATAGTTCAGCACAATTATAAGAAAGGTAGTGTGTCTTCTTAAAATGTCTTACCATCAGTAATGTCACATACCCTTATGTGAGGCAAGTCAAATCAAGAATTTGTTAAAATGATGGAATGGAGGAGTACATGAAAGGGGGAGGGAAATTGGAGTGGCCAGTGGGATTTGTGATGGGTGCTGATAGGTTTGGAGGTGTTAATGTCATGGCCATTTTCGAGTGTAAAAAAAAAAAAAAAAAAAAGAAATACTGTATATTGAAATGATATGGGCATACCGTATACAAATATAGGATGCCATACAAAGTGCGACTGTGGGTAACACTTATAGGAGCAGATCGTATGTGGAATTTGAAGAGAGTGAAGCAGTTGATTAGTAAGAGAGAAGGAAGAGGAAGAAGAGTATTTGAGAGCATGAGAGGCACAGTATATGGGGATAAAGGTAGTCTGGAGGTTGTTCTGGAATGGCAATCATTGTTAGGGGGTTCCTAGGAGACATAGTATGTGAGATGATGATGATGATGATGGAGTGACAGATAGATGGCCTAGAATTAAAAGATGAATAACAAGATCCAGCTGGAAGAATGGAATGGATGAGTACAGGAGTTAAAGAGGCTGACAGTTGCAGGAGGGATTAGTAATGAGTGATGTTAGTGACTTGTGAGATGTATTTGTCGTGGTCACCCTGGATGAATTATGAAGTTAATCCCATTAATTCAAAATATGTTCTCTTTAGAGTGCAGATATTCTAGCTCACTCCAGTTGATTTCATTCATCTTAGGTGAGATTTTTAACCTGGTAAAGTTAGATATGTGATAGGTGGTGGCAACCATCATCCACTCGCTTGATGTAGTGCTGCCTACTTCGTCCTTCACCTTTATCATTCCTTTTCTGTGTCTGCCCTCCATTCTCCCATCTTCCCTGCATTTTTATTACTCTTCTTTCCTTTTCAAGTGGCATTACATTGAGTCACAAGCCTGATGGTTTCCTGTAAGCCAGGAAAGAATACTTCCCCAGTATCCCTTCTTGTTGTATGAGACGACTAGAGGGGGCCTTTTTGTCTCCAGTCTTTCACTCCTTACTGTCTTCTGCTTTTCTGTCCTACCTCTTTTCTTGATATTTCCATATTCCTTCTGACCTTTTATTTTCCCTCTGCTCCTACAGTGCCATATAGCTATATTATGGCTTGATGCTAATTCTACACTATTCCTTCCTCCTTAAGTTAAATGAAATATCAGGAGACAGCAAGAATAACTTTAAAAAATGAAAAGAAAAAATGCATCAGACTGAAAGGGATTAAGTAACTTGAATGTGCAGAGGAAGACAAGAAACTAGCTGGAAGGATGGGAAATGGAGGAGTATGTGAGAGAGAGAGAGGCCCGAAATGAAATATGAGAGAGGCTTTTGGCAACAGATAAACAGATAGATATATAACCTTGAGTGGTTAAAGAAAAAGCAAAAACAAGCTAAGAAGAGAGGTGGAATCAGATTTACTGCAATATATAAACATACAGTATAGACAAACAGATAAACAACCTTATGTTTCCTAGTGGATGTGGAAGGTGTGTGCAAGATATTCACAGAAGAGCAAGTGAGGTGGTGTGTGGGGTGAAGAGAAGACGAAAGGGGGTGTAAGGAACAGCATGATGGAATGAAGAGGTGAGACAGGCTGTGGCACAAAAAAAGAAAGCATATAGTGAGTGGATGAGAATGAGGGGCGTGGAAGAAGTTGAGAGGCGGAAGAGAGAGAGTTAAATGTAGAGAGGAAGAGAGAGAGGTGAAAAGATTAGTAAGAGAGAGTAAGAAGAGAGCAGATGAGGAATCTGGAATGAATTTAAGTGTAAAGTGGAGGGAATATAAGAAAATGTTCTGGAAAGAGGAAAAGAGAGTTAGACAGGGTGGCAAAGAAGTTAGTCAGAGAGTGAAAGATAAAAATGGTAGATTACTAGTGGAGAAGGGAGAAAAAGTGACCAGATGGAGAGAACACTTTAAGTAATTGTTGAACATAAAGAAAGTAATGTGAGTATAAGTGGCTGGGGAATGGCTGGGAGGAGGAGAGGGATGTGAGAAGAGAGGAAAAAATCAGTAGAATGGAAGTTGTGGAAGCAGTGAAGAAAGTTAAAATGGGGAAAGCCCCAGGAATTGACAGAGTGTGTGTGGTGAAATGCTGAAGCATGGGGGAAAGATAGTAGTAGAATGGATGTGGAAGGTGTGCAAGTTGGCCTGGGAGGAAGGTAGAGTCGTGGAGAACTGGAGGTCAGGTATAATTAGGCCCAATTCACACCATAGGGATGGTCGTGGTCTGCTCACGGCCTGGTCAAATATCATTACATGCATTTCAGTGGAAGCATTCACACTGGCAGTAATGGTCAAGGAATGTTCCGCTCTCACTCTGCTCACAATCCATTCAAAAGATATTTTTGACCGGAGTGAGAGTGGACCGCGATCGGAGCAAACCGAAAGTGTGAACACCTGCTGCGGTCTCGCTCCGCTCCGGTCTTGATTCAGCCCTCGTATGGACGGGTAGCGACAGGAAAGAGATAAAGATAGATGCAACAGTGTCGCAGCGAGACAGGTTGAAGGGAGCCAAGAGGAGGAGAGTAAAATGAGACACAAGCCTTTGACTCCACTTTGTTGAGAAGAGGCATACAGTATGTGAGGAGCCTCCCCACACATGAAGGTTGTACTCTACATAGGGGCGAACAAAACCCATGTATAAAGGTTAGGTTAGATTCGATATGGTTAGGACAGGATTCATAGTTTTGCTAGGTTAAATTACATTAGGTATGCCTAGGTTACAAATATGTATGGTTAGACTAATACAGCTTTATCAATAAATTTCAGTGGATGTGAGCAGGTTTTGAAAAGTCTGCCATTTCGTTTGAGAACATGAGTGAATCGGAATGAACATTGATAAAAACAACAGGATCAAAATATCTGCAGTACACAAACACTTACCACCAAACAAATTGTTAAAGAGAGAGAGAGAGAGAAAGAGAGAGAGAATCAGGGAGGAAAGGAAGTGAATCAGTAAGGAACTTCTGCTGCATTATAAAGATATACAGGTCAGGTTACATAAGAGGTGGTGGGTCTTGCCACTCACCTTCAGCAGAACAATTATAAACTAGAGGGGTACTCAGTGAAGCACATCTTCCCAGTAAGGGCAACATAATTTCCAAACCACTCTTCATAATGGATTAAGGCTTCCCATCATTGATTAGGGTTTCGCAAAAAGTGTTTTCCGGAACCAGAATCTGTAATACGATCCTGATCAATTCCAAAAGTAATTGGTTGTTCCTTAGGACATGAGCTACCTACCCACCAAAATTGGTCCAAATCTCTTTTAGTTCTTGAGTAATCCTGCTAACATAAACAAACAAATAAACAAACATCAGGGTTGAAAACATACTCTTTCTTCTTCTTCATCCAGTGCAATGGTGATCATTGCCAACTCAGCTCGTGAAAAGTCACATCCTGTCAATGGTGGTGGCACTTCTACTGTTGAGGGAGAGGGATGACGGGACCGTGAGCAAAGCGAGAGCGGACCGGATGTGTGAATTCACCAGGACCGTGAGCAGAGCGAGTGTGGAACGTGACTGGAGCGTGACCGTTCCTGTAGTGTGAATAGTGCCTTATTCCCCTGTACTAAGGAAGTGAAAAAGCTGCTACATGACAGTATTGTGATACCAACTGTAACATATGGAAGTGAAGCTTGGACCCTGTTGGAGGGACAGAAGTCGAGAGTAGTGGAAATGAGTATTTGAAGGGAGCATGTGGAGTCACATGGAGAGACAGACTGACAAATGAGGAAGGGAAGGAGCGTTGTGGTGTGGATGCGGATGTGATAGGAAGTGTTACGAGAAACACATTAAGGTGGTTTGGCCATGTGGAGAGGATGGAGAGTGAGAGACTGACAAGGAGAGTGTATGTGAGTGAGGTGGAGGGGGGGAGAGGAAGGGGGAGGCCAATGATGAGATGGAGGGATGGAGTGGAGAGGTATATGAGAGAGGGAGGTGTGAGCTGCGAGCAGGGCAGTGAAATGGTGGGGGACACAGCAACAATGAGGTGATTTGTTTGTGGCCACCCCTTACGGGATTAAGGCATCTGGCAACAGACAGATAGATAGACTAAGGAAAATGGGAAAAGGAAGTGTGTGGTAATCATAGAGGCATTTGTCTTCTTAGTGTAATAGGAAAAGTATATGGCAGGATACTTATTGACAGGGAAATAACAGAGGAATTAGTTGGAGAGGAACATGGAGGTTTTAGGAAGGGAAGAGGTTGTGTAGATCAGATATTCATTCTTAGATCTTTTGTGGAAAAGTTTCTAGAGAAAGGAAAGAAGTATGTGGCCTTCATGGATTTGGAGAAAGCTTATGACAGGGTGGATAGACAAGGCTTGTGGAAAGTATTAAGAATATATGGAGTAGATGGGAAGTTGTTGAATTTTGTGAAGAGTATGTATGAGGGTGCTAAGGTTGCTGTGCGTGTGGATAGTGAACTGAGTGAATTTTTCTACGTGAAGGTTGGATTGAAACAGGGATGTGTCATGTCTCCATGGTTGTTCAGTCTGTATATGGTTATAAAAGAGATAGGTAAGGCAGTGGTTGTTGGAGCTGCCCTAATGAGAGAAGGCAGTGTTTGGAAGCTCCCTGTACTGTTGTTTGCAGAAGATACTGTGTTGTTGAGTGAAGAGGAAGGGGAGCTGCAAGGCTTGGTGGATGAATCTGGGAGAGTGTGTATGAAATGGAATCTAAAGGTGAATGTAGGGAAGAGTAAAGTTATGGTCTTTGAGAGAGTGAAGTCAGTGAATGTACAGTGAGGTTGGATGAGGAGGAAATGGAAAATGTGAGTGTGTTTGGGTACTTGGGTAGTGTGATGAGTAAGGATGGAAGTTTAGAAGGTGAAGTGCTGGAAAGGGTACAACAAGGTTCCTTGAAAGCAGTGATAAGAAACAGAGAAGTGAGCATGGAAGTGAAAAAGTTACTACATGACAGTATTGTGATACCAACTGTAATGTATGGAAGTGAAGCTTGGACCTTGTTGGAGGGACAGAAGTCAAGAGTGAGAGCAGTAGAAATAGGTTATTTGAGAGGAGCCTGTGGAGTCACATGGAGAGACAGACTGACAAATGAGGAAGTGAAGGAGCATTGTGGTGTGGATATGGATGTGATAGGAAGCATTAGGAGAAACACACTGAGGTGGTTTGGCCATGTGGAGAGGATGGAGAGTGAGAGACTGACAAGGAGAGTGTATGTGAGTGAGGTGGAGGGGGGGAGGCAAGGATGAGATGGAGTAGAGAGAGGTATATGAGAGAGGGGAGGGGGGTGATTGAGAGCAGGGCGGGGAAAGGGGGGGGGGGGACAGGGCGACATGGATGTGATTTGTTTGTGGCCACCCCTTACGGGATTAAGGCGTCTGGCAGTAGATATAGATAGTTTCCTAGTAAAATAACTACTTTACTGTGATGACATGTTTAATTCTGTTCTTGTTATCTTGTCAGTTTTATTCAGCTTAGGAGAGACTTTATGAACTGGGGAGTCAGATACATCCCTTATGAATCCCTTTGATACCAGAGATATTTCCAAAGTCAAATACAACTATCTGAATCTTTTCCAAGTTGAGTACAGTTGCCTGGAGGAGGGGGGGGGGGGAAAAACTTCTGCTTGAAAGAATTAACGGCTCTTCATATATCCATAAACCAACAGACAGACAAATGAATAACCCTTATGTCTCACAGTGAATTAATTGCTCTCTACATTTCCATTGCTGTTGCCATTGCTGTTGTCATTCGCCTCGTCTGTCCTGGAGCGGAACTTGAAAAAGCGTGCGGCGTGGGTGTTGAAAGAAGAGGAGCGCATTGGGATGTTGCCTCGCTCTCTACGCACCGGCCGCAGTGAGTAGGTTCGGGAAGGGGGTGTCCTTTCTTTTACCTGCCAGTGAATGAAGGTGAGTTATATATAAGGTAATAAATAAGGTCATCATTATCCGGACTTCCTTTCTCACCTTAGGGCAGGGTGAAGAGTAGCAACAACAAGACAGCCCAAGTTTGCCCAGTCCAATGGGCCACGCTTTCATTCACTCATCATTCAAGCCCCCAGAATCCTGGCTCTGTCTGATATGCCAAAAAGTTTCACCACATTCTGCGGCTTCACATAAATATATCCGATACAGAGGATACAATTCTTATTTGTTATTTATCCCCTCGGTTCAATTATGCATTTCCTATACACCTGCTTCTACTGTCCAGGGCAGTTTTAGCTTAGGAAAGACCAAAGGTAGTTTGACTATGTGGATTGGATGAAGGCTGACTCAAAGAGTGTGAGTGAGATGGAGGGAGAGATGTAGGATGAGGTGGTGGGATGGAATTGAGAGATATGTGAGGGAGAGATATAATAATAATTTTATTTGGTTTGGCTTATCAATCAGAGTGGCACATTGAACATTGAACAAGTGTTTATTGGTACCAGCCACGTTTGAAACCAACCAAGGATAACCCAATAAGGCCTCTGCGTCGTATTTCCATTGGAGGCATGAATTGGAAGGAAGGCAGCCAATTGGAAGAGGACAGAATGACATGGAGGTGATTTGTTTGTGCCCACTTCCTACAGGATTACTGGCAATAGACAGACAGTTCTCTCTTATGCATGCCAGAAAATTATGTTGAGTTATAAACAGGGAACAGTTCTCATTTATTCAGGTATTTAATGTATTCAGTCCAGTGATGCATTATTTTTGTATATTTGCTACTACTGTACCATGCAATTTTAGCTTAGGAAAGACCTCTCATATTGAAGGGGTTACTGAAGATCAACCTCTTGTGGCTAATGGCAGTTAATTTTACACCACATGGAAACATTTTGCAATCCAGGGGTTAAAAATTGTCTCAGTTAACCCTCACATGGCAGGTAACAAATGACTTCCAGACAAATTAGGGTGGTATAAGTTGGAGGAATGGCAGCCTGATGGTGGAGGGCAAAGAGAGATGGAAGCAATTTGTCTGTGGCCACTTCTTACAGGACTGAGGTTTCTGGCAGTAGATTGATAAAAATACCTGATGTTTAATTACAGTACTGGGAAACCTGTCGTTCAATGGTTAACAGCATGCAAGGAACACAACATGACTGTACTATATTTTTCTCATTAATTTGGCCTACATCTTCCTCTCTTCAGCTTGGATGATTAATTGTAACATTAGATTAACACGAATGTGTTGCCAGTCTTTAAGAAGTCCAATGGAAAGGATGTTGAGTCACAGCACTGTATTTTCATTGACCTACATGAAATGAGGTGCAAACGAATGAAAAATCTAACGTGAAAGAAAAAAAAAAGTTACTTTTTCTTCCCTATTCTTCAAAATTTGATAAGTACTTGTGCATCACCTTCATCCTGGCCTCCAACAGCTCCTTGCCACGTTCAGACATGATTATCTTCTCTCGGGCACTTCTCAGTTCATGATCCAAACGTAAACGCTCACTCTCAAGTTTCCTCAGCCGCTTCTCTGCCTCTGCGTGAAGAAATGGAAGATGTGAAAGGAAGATTATATACCTTGCTGCTGTGCTGTTTTAGAAAACTGGGAGACAATGAGAGAGTGTGAAGACATCATATGCAGTATTAAATGAGAGTCTACAGTATGTGATGAAAAGTGACTGTGTGGGTGTTGGGAAATACTGTACAGGCCCACACTGTACTGTACAGTATTTGTGTGGGATGTTTAGGTCTATATATGAATAATAGACAAGATATGAGTGGGTGCATGGATAGCAGTTTGTATTATAAAAAAAAAAAAAAATCCTCACTAAGCAAAAGAAGGTAGAAAAACTTGGACAACAAGGTCCCAAACAGGTTCCAAAGACATCTTGTTAAAGTTATACATACACCATTTTATATTATTGTGAAAATGAGGCTAGGCAAATTGTGACAATTTTTCAAAGGCTGTGGTAGTAAGCCTCATAATGGTTTCATTATTGACAAGATACATCATGTCTAGATAACATGACCCATGACAGAATGAAGGATAGAGTGATAAGTTATGGTGAACAAAGATATTAAAATAAATCTCTGAACCCACAGGGGTTTCTAAGTTGGTGACCAATGTGGAATTCATATTTTATTGCATCCATTGCTAAATTTAAACATCATTAACATTGTAAATGTAGCCTTCACCTCAAAACAACCTGAGTTCCTGCCTTTAGCTATAATGCAGGTTCAAGTCTTTGACCCTATGAGTTTGAAAGTAAAATACAGGATAATCTGAAGTTACAGCTGCATGTCTGAATATAGTCATACTTATTAGATGCACAGTACAGTACTGTATAGTATAATACAGTAAATCAGTGCAGTAAATCAGTGCACTTGTGAAATCTGCTTCCAAGAGATTAGGTGTGCTAAGCCGATTCCGTACTTTCTTTACCCCTGCACAGTTGTTGACCTTGTACACGGGTTTTATTCGCCCGTGTATGGAGTACAACTCTCATGTGTGGGGAGGCTCTCCACATGCAGCTCTTCTCAGTGGGGTGGAGTCAAAGGCTTTTCGTCTCATTAACTCTCCTCCTCTTACTGATTCCCTTCAACCATTGTCTCTTCGCCGCACTGTTGCATCTTTATCTCTCTTCTATCGCTACTTCAATGGTCACTGTTCCTCTGAACTGTCTGCTTGCATCCCTCCACCTCTACGACGGGCACGTAGTACCCATCTAGCAACAAACTCTCATCCCTTTTCTGTCCAACTCTCTAATGCAAGAGTTAACCGTTACTCCCAGTCTTTTATTTATGCAACTGGTCAACTCTGGAACTGTCTTCCTCTGTCTGTATTTCCTACTTCCTATGATCTCCAGTCTTTCAAACGCAGTGTGTCCAGGCATCTCGAATTGAACGGATCTTGAATTTGGCTCTCTTTTGTACTGTTTTTGTTTTTTCATGGAAGGAACAGTTATGCAGGCCCGTGGCCTTTGGTTCCTTCTTCCATGCATAAAAAAAAAAAAAAACTTAAGTGTGCCTTGCATACCTGAATAATTTTGTTTTCTTTTCACAAATCTGATGCTCTACAATGGTTTAATGCCTTTCTTTTGTAAAGCTTCATGTAATTTTGTGTCTCATCTTCTTGCATGGATCTTACCTCTTAGCTGGTTGTCTTTTTCTTCTTGCTGGCGTTCAAACTCTTGCCGTTTCTTGGTTTCCTCCTCCAGCATCTTTCTCTGCTCCTCCTGCAGCCGCTCCAATTCTTCTCGCCGCTCCCATTCCTCCCGCAGTACTCGTGCTTGTAAGTTTCTGTGGAAATATGTGGCAGTCTTAGTTCCTGAGGAATTATGATGCAGTCTTTAGTATAGTTTTTGAATGGCAGATGCAGTCTAGTCCTGCAGAGTACTAGAGTGAGAGTAATGGGAGAATGTACTGTATGTGAGCGAGGTGGAGGGAAGGGGATGGGGGAGACAAGACGAGGTGTATATGAACGAGGGCAATGTGAGTTGGGGAAAGGGCAACCTGATGGTGAAGAACAGAATGATATGGAAATGATATGTTTGCAGTTACCTCTTCTGGAATGAAGGTATCTGGCCATAGATAGATTCAGTATTCAAGTATACTGTACTTCCGAGATGGTCTAATCATCAAGGGATGCCAAAAATTAATTTGAGAGCTGTCACTACACTGAAGGGTTGAAAGTCCTGACAGTTTGAGAAGTTCCTTTTCAGGCCAACTAGACTGCCTGGTAGTAGCAAGAATCAAGTAGAATAATTACAATCCTTTGTCTTGTATGTCT
This sequence comes from Birgus latro, assembly GCA_018397915.1. NCBI lineage: Eukaryota > Metazoa > Arthropoda > Malacostraca > Decapoda > Coenobitidae > Birgus > Birgus latro. The sequence goes on along the minus strand of JAGKTI010007946.1, from coordinate 8,258 downwards.
ATACAAATATGCACTAGTCACTTTAATGGAAAAAAATTAGTAGTTAGTTGGCAGAATAACCCCTTGAATCCAGGTAATATCCTTTTTAATTTAGTGTTGCTGTCATCGGATGTTTTTATTCAACTCAGAGAGGACCTGCTGTACTGAAAAGGTTGATTAATGTCGTATCCAAGCCCTCCAGTTTGAAAAGTCTAATCTAAGCCATCTAATCTAAGCTTAATAAGACCAAGAGATGGCAAGAATAAAATGAAAAAGATATCCTTGGTCTCAGTGGATTCAACAGGTAGCTATTCCAAATGCCATTTACTTAACTACATATGTGGCCATTTTACCTGATAATTTCCTCATCCTTCAACCGGTATCTCTTAGATTTTGACGTTATCATTTTACCTAATGATCTAGATGCTGGAGAGTAATTCCTTCCAGTAGTGGCACAGATATAAACAAACTTCTCAATTGCCCAGTTAGGCTGTACAAATGTCCTTCATCTTCCCTATCCCTACAACTGAGGATGATGAACTGCAGGAGAAGGGCAACTTCAGTCTGCATTCCACTGGATCCACCCTCAGATGAGCCTCACGTCACAACAACTTCAACGTGACATTTTTGTCACTACCATATACTATCCACAGTCCCTTCAAATATAAACATCTTACCTGACAATCTCCTCATCCCTCTTAGCTTGTGTTTCCTCCTTCAGCAGTGTTTCCAGCTGGAATCTGAGTGTCTGCAACTCCAACACTCGCTTCTCCTCTACCTGTCTTGCTGCTGCCTCCTCTCTTGCTGCTGCCTCTGCCTCTGCTCGTGCCTGCAGTTGGTCAGTCAGTTAATTCTAATGACTATACTTCCTGTTTACCACTTGAATGTAATGATGTAAGCTCCCATTTTATTGCTGATATTAACAGATAATTTCATTCAATTTAAGGAGACATCTTTTACTACAAGAGTTTTTGAAACCTATATTTAATCCCTTCAGTTCCAAAAATCTCTCCTGAGCTAAACAAAACCAATGAGAGATTGCAGCATTATAAAAACAAAAAAGTCATCAAATTGATGAGGTTAAAGAATCCCCATTCTGAGGCTGGCAGTGGTAAAGCTGATGATATCTATGGGCTGGAAACTAAACACGAGTAAAAACTAGTTCATTCTTTCCCAACACTTGTTTGCCTGCTCCAACCACACACTTACAGACTAACTTGAGAGACAAACAACTAATCCCATATTACTCACTCCAAGGTGTAGGAGCTCAAGGCCAGGTGGCTGTCGTTCAGTTCATTTAAGAGTAGACAGTCATTTTGCTTACCCTGACACTGCTTGATCAGAAAACCACCAGTCATCTGTTGGGAACTGAACTTATGCATGGCTGTCGTTCAGACTAAGGACATTCTAATCGCTAGTCTACCAGGTGCCTTTGAATTGTAAGACAAATTGCTTTTCTGACAACTATAGTACTGTCAACAGAACAGCAAAGGCTTGGGGAATGTAATGCTACCTTATGTGGGAGTTCCGAGGAGAAAGCAAATATCAGTGAGATAGATAAACCCATAATATACTTGTGTATTATACCAGGATGTTTCTCAGTTTAAACTGGTAGAAAAAATTTACATGAACAAAGTTCAAGGAACACAATGACAAACCATTTTTTCTGCTTCCAGTTCTGCCTGAGTATTTTCAATAATATCTGCTTGTGAGTCCCTCCTGATCCTCTCGGCTGTTTCTCGTGCTTCCTCCTCTGCATGCTCCTGTTTCCTGCCGGCTGACAAAATGGCATGGTATGGCAGTGTGTCATGGGAGTGGTGGATGGCAGTGTCCAGTGCTCGCAGCCACTCACTTTTACTCCTGAAAAGTAAGTATGGATAAAATTAAATGCTCAAGTTCTTTGTGCAGAGGATGTAAATAGATGTTGCTGTTACTGTTGTTGTTGTTGTTAATGATGTGGTTCCAGATTCATCTGGATATGAACCTTGTGGACTGCAGACTAAAGATTCCTCTTTCTTGCAGTCTATCCTCCTCCTTTTGGAGGATGAGTTTCTAGTGGCTAGGTGGGTAGCAGCATGTGTTTACCAATCCTCCTGACCTGGATTTAATACCATCTTATGGCAGACAAATAAGAGGGTGCACCAGTACAACCTTTCATATGTTCTTAAATTTCTGCATGTTACTGAGGTTGCCTCAATGGCATATACGGAAACAGCGGTCATAATCAAGTACAGTACCATGATAAATGTGTGTTACAGTCATATGCTATCACAACACAGTGGATCTGAGTTTAAAGCCTAGTATTGTATAGCTGAGTTGGCCTTCCTTAACACCCTAAGCCACAATTACACAGTCAAGTTACACACTGAGGTTATCATACTATACACAACTTTTTATACACATCCAGCCCTGGGGATAGGGGAAGAAAAAATACTACTCAAGTGCTCTCTGAATGTTATACAAGGTGAATATGGTAATAGGGAATGGGTAGTGAAGTTCAAATAGTGCAGCACAACTAGGTAAACACACACACACACACACTAGGAAGAGGAACCTTGAGAGTGCAACACAGGCTACTGTTGAATATGCAAAATAATGAGTTATGGACAAACCAGGTAGCAGAGGGATATTATGCCAACAACTTTACCAGTAAATCCCAGTAAGGAGACAGTAGTACATGAGAGTCAGATGGGAGAGAAGTGTGGTGTAGAGGAAAAAAACCTCAACTTGTCCTATTCTTCTTATGATGATGATGATCATCATTGTCACATCATCATCATCATCACCATCATCCCAGTCTCTTTCTTCTTAAGATAAGTGAAGTAGAGTCCAGAAGGATGGCAAAGAGTAAAACATGATTGAGGTAGTCAAACAGCAGTATGCCCCATGAATGAGTCATCCACTCATCATTCATGTTTAAGGAAGTGTCAAACAACAGCATGCCTAATGAAATGGGCCGTACAGTCATCTATTTACTATTCATGTTGCCTTAATCTTGACTCCTCCTAACATTAAAAGAAATAATTGGTATATGAAGATAAATATTTTGTACTGCATATCTTGACCATTTAACAGTGAACAATGGTGGGTGTGAAAACTGTCTGTGTTTTAATGAATTCTTGTAGTGTGTTAAGTGAAAGCACATTGGATAAAGAATTATTGTTTTGGGACACATATATGGTTTAGCTTTTCAAAATATTCAAGAAATATAAAGACAGATGGTTGGTGATAATACTGATGGACACAGTGATGGAATGAAACAATCTGTTCAGATGTGGAGCATACCTGTGGTCTGTTGCAGCAAGTTGAACTAATTTGTTGCTCTCTAGGCACAGTGTAAACCTACATGTCCTTGCGCCTGGCTCGTCAGGAATGTTGTGGACGGTGGCTGCCGGGGAGAGGGCAAGCTGAGCCCCACCAAGCATGGCTGACATGGTTTTGTTGGATGTAGCAGCCAACATCCATGGCTTCACTTCCAACTCCCGTTTTACCCAGATGGGCGCCCACCAAGCCCTCTGGTACACCTTCCCCTAGTGGTCAAAGAAGTTGGAAGATACAGTTAGTCCAGTAGGAGTGACATCTTTTTAAACTGCCTGGGACTGCACTGTACTGGATGCAGCTGCCAGTCCACAGCTTTATCTCCAGCTCCCTCTTAACACAGCAGAAAACAAAGCCATTTGGTAAAATTTCTGGTAGACAAAAAGTTGGTAAGGAACAGTTGAGGTTCAGTAGTAGATGATTCTATCTATCTATCTATCTACCAGTCTATCTACATATCTGTCTGTAGTCAGATGCCTTAATCCTGGAAGGAGCAGTCACAAACAAACTGCCTCCATGTTTTCCTGTCCTCTGCCATCAGGCTGGCCTCCTTCCAACTCACACCACCCTTCTTCATAGTTACCTCTAAGTGTGGTGTGTTTCACCAAGATGGCAGTTCACTAAGCCCTTTGATACAATTTCTCCAGGTAAAAAAATAAATCTACCTGGCACAATTATGGTTGATTTGTTTTCACCTGACAGGACTGGGCCACTGCTACAATTTGAATACTACATTGTGGTTGCTTGAAATTCAATGAACCTTAATTGTGAGGAAAGAATGAGAATTCCCTGGTTAATAGTTTAATCAATCCTCCAGTCTGACTACACTTAGCAATCAACTGAGCTGAAAAGTGTTAAGGATCAGAACAAATGCAGTATAATCTTCAAAAGTAGAGGAGAGGAAAATGTTAATTCCAACAGACTATGAATCACATGCCAAAGAATACACCTTTAAAAACACCTCTGAGATCCTACTCACATATTTTAAGACCTGGTCAACAAAATTCCTGTACATTTCATTAATGGCTTTCTGCAGCGCTGGGGCCTCAGCATCTTGTGCATATCTGCCTTCCAGGAAGGTGAGAAAGATGGGAAAAGTGAAGCTTGATATAACGGTGGCCAGCTGGTGGAAATCCCGTACATCCCACTCCCTGCCCAGGTTGGTGACTAGGTGGCGCGTTATTTCTCTCACTTCCACAAGCTTCAGTGTCACCTGTGGGCATATGTGTATATCTGCTTACTGTACTTATATCTATCTGTCTATCTATAAACACCTGTTTATATAATATTTATTTATACCAGTGTAGATATACAGTATATATGTATGTATACATATCATTAGTTCCTGGTGATGGATTTGTTGGCAAGGATGCAAGAGATAGGAATGAGCTGGTATTGGTAGATATGAAAGAGCTGGAAGACAAAATGAAAAATAGCCCTGAACTTTAGCCCTGAACTTTGTGGGTTATCATACCCAAGAGAGGGCATTCCTGAAAATGAATCTGTCAGGAAGGAGGCAGAAGATATGCAAAAGCTGGTAGTTGGAATTCTCAGAAAAAAAGTGGGTAGTGTTTTAAAATTTTTAAAGCTACCATAGTTACCTGAGAGAGACTGTTCCTTGTAATGGATCTGTCAGCAAGGAGACAGAAGATACGAAACAGCTTGTAGACAGAATCCTCAGAGAGGACTGGGTAGTGCCGTTGGAGCAGCGTGCTTCGGCCCAACAGCCAGAAGGTGTGATCCAGGGTGTCATGGTGGGGCTTCAGCTCCCCATATGATGTGCTTACATCATCTACTTCAGCCAAGACCTGTATGGAGACATCTTATTTACTATACTCTTGTCATTTTAACTTGACCAAGGCCTATAACAAGTACTGTACTATAGTCTCGTCACTAAAACTTGAGGTGCTAGTGAGGGGCCCCTTGTCACAGTGGCATTGACACAGGTGGGTGGTTCCCCCTCCTGGTTATGCAGACACCTTTCGGTTTCCTCTATATCGTCTGAAAGAGGATGGAAAACTGCCAGTAGGGGGCAGCCTCAGTCAGCAGTCTGGTGGTTTGACATTTATTTGAACCTAGGATTATGACTGCTGTTACTACTACCATAACTTGGCCAAAACCTGTAATAGATCTCCCTTACTATACTTTTGTCACTTTAACTTGGCCAAGACCTGTAATAAATATCTTCCTTACTATAGTTCTCTCACTTTAACTTGGTCAAGACATGTAGTAAATATCTCCATTATTATATTTCTGCCAGTTTAACTTGGTCAAACCCTGTAATAAATACAGTATCTCCTTTAATATATTGTACTTCTGTCACTGTAACTTGGTCGACCTACAGTGATAATCATATCTTTTATTATACTCTCATTACTTGCTTAAGACCTTAATATATTGTACTTCTGTCACTGTAACTTGGTCGACCTAAGTGATAATCATATCTTTTATTATACTCTCATTACTTGCCTAAGACCTGTATTAAACATATAATCTCATCGCTTTAACTTGGTCAACACCTGTGATAAACATCTCCATTACAATATTCAGTATTCTTGTCATTAAAACTTAGCCAAGACCTTTAACAAACATCCCTTTACTATATTGCTTTCACTTTAACTTGCCCAAGACCTGTAATAAAGATAACCTTTACTCCTATCTTATTAGTCGGATTAAAATTGTCATCTTTTGATCTTGAATGCTGAGTTGCAACAACAGATTAACACTAGAATATGGTGCTAGTGAAGCAGTGCGGTTGAAATGATGCTGAGCCGTGGTATCAGTATTGCCCTTGTCTGCCACTGAACTACGTGAAATAAGTTACGAAAGGATGAAAATCTGGGACAAGGTAAGAACTATAGCGCACGGGAAAATGAAGGACTGAAGCAAGGCAGGTGGCTGGAAGGAAGGAAAAAGGAAGAAAGAAGGCGACAAAGGAAAAAAAAAAAAACAGCTGAAGCGTATCACATGATATCCCTGCTGTAATTAAAATTTTTTGTATACTGTTGATATCAAGTAGGTAGTGGATTAAAAAAAATGCTAATTGTAAAACTGATTTGCCAGTTTTCCCCGATTTACAGTATCCTAGCACTTGCATGACTGATGGCAAACATTCACGGGTGATCAGTGACGTCAGTCGTCACCAATGGGAGAGTAATCATGGAAGTGGTCGTACCGGAACACAGAGTCTCCAATCAAAATACATTTTTGTTTGTCTCAGAAATAACTAAGACATTGGAAAGTGAGTCCAGAGGTGCTCAAGTGTACAAGGATAGTTTGAAGTCCAAAGTGAAAGAGTTATTCAGCGGAAAATAATATATTCGGTAAAGATCGTGTGGGTTGAACAAGCTGACCAATTAGCGGAATTGTGTTACTGTAGCCGAGCCCAAACACAAGATCTCAAGTGTTTGTTCATGGAAACGCTGAAACTACCGTACTTGGAAGGTGGTCAGACCAACGAATGGTAATTGCGCAACTCCTTAAAGCCAAGGTAAGTTAGCTTTCAATACCAGTTTATAATCACTAGCGTCCGTAGTAGAGTCCCGCTTTTAGGCGGGACGGTTCCGCTTTTTAAATTGTGAGTAAATATCCCGCTTTTTAAACAAACTATCTTAAATGTCCCGCTTTTAGAAAATTACTTCTACATTAGATGTAACATGAGCTTCTTTAATGAAATAATGATGAAATAGTAAAATTAAGAATAATCCAAACCAAATTAAATACCAAATTGCCGTTATAAAGTGTCATACAAAGTTACAAACCGGTGACTGGTTGATATATATATATATATATATATATATAAAGTGACATGTCCCACTTTTCCAATAAGTCTGGTCACCTTACCGTTGGCTTATGCCTAAACAACGATTATCTTCATGCACTGCTTCATATTCATCAATAAAACCTACCTCTGGTATGATGACGTAGGCTTGTGCTAACACTTTTCACGCACTGCTTCACATTCAATAAGGCCGACCTCTGGTGTGGTGACGTCAAGTAAAATCCCTCTGCTATTCTGTGTTGAAACTGCATACCCTTTATTTACTTAACTGCAAAGTTAGTATTTCCATAGTTAAGGGTGGATCAATAAAAAGGGCATTTTTTTTTTCTCTCTCTCTCTTTCATGTGGCGAGGGAGGAGGGAGATCCCCATTGTGTAACATGTGGAGATAACCAGTGGAGGGGGGGAGGGGGGTGGTCGAGGAGGAAAACGGAAGAGGTGGAAAGTGAACTTGCGGAACTGGGATTGATGGAGGCGGATGCAATGAATAAGTCAGTGGAGACGATGTATGAGTGGTCGACCGTGAACAGTATAGGGGGATTAGAAGGTGGAGGAAAAGAAGAGGACGAGGACGAGTAGAGGTACCGGTAGAAAGTGGTGGTGATGATGAAAAAGTGGAGTAACAAACCTCGTGTGTGAGGAAGTAGAGATACTGGTCGAAGGTGAGATGCGTACAGCTTAGGTACTCGGCAATGCAGTTCTCCACCCGCCGCTCCACCTTCAGTAGCACACCCACATTCTGCGTCAGCACCTGTTATTTAGATTGAGTTACAGTAATGGTCGCATGAAATTCGACGTCTTAGTAATGAGGCAGGAATGAGTCTTTTTGGTTACTTTTCAAAGTTGGCACTATAAATTATGAAGAGGGATATGACAAGTGCTAGCTAGTAAGTTGATGCAAGGTAGACACTATAACTCGATTTTTTCCCAGCTGATGATCCACTTTCGTGAATGTCGCACCTGCGCACTCCTGCCACGTGATTGGTTGTTTTCAGTTTCATACCTGAAGTATCATATTTACAACAACAAAAAAATGTACTTTTATTCCTGTTCTTATAAATGCTGCTTTGCATTGTCATTGTGCTATACAAACAGACATGAAACGAGTATCTTTGCTTCACCCAAACGGACAATGAATTTGAGGAAGTTGAATTTGAATTGAAATATTTTTGTAAAAGGTA
>JAGKTI010007945.1:0-35175 GCA_018397915.1 Birgus latro | reverse complement strand
TCACCACACACTACCAAACCTCAAACACACCTCACACATGTCTCACACTCACACTGCCATACCTCACACATCTCTCACTCACACTTCACACTACCACACTACACACTGCCATCCCTCACACGCCTCTCTTACTATCACACCACACACCATTTGAACCCACACATCCCCCACTACCACACTTTCCACCTCACACTGCACAGAAACTTACCAGTACCCTGTAGAATATTTTTACTAATCTCGGTAATGGAGGAGAGTTGTTAATGTAAGTGTATACAGTAATCTAAATGTGATTTTTGTATATGCTTAATCTTAACCCCATCATATTTTTTTTGTATTTTGGTCATGGTTCTGGCAGTCTTACAGGAATTTGATTTAACCAGACATAATGAATGGGTTATAGGAGCCATAATGAGGGTGACATGTACAGCATTTATAAAGGATCACTCAGAAATTATTTGGGCATCTAGGTTTGTTATTTCCACCTTGTTTTTTTTTTTTACCTCCCTTTCCTTCCCCTTCAATCAGCAACAACACTTGCATACAGTGAACTCTCAGTTATCCAGTGTAATTCAGCAAGCCCTGTGCTGAATAAAGCAAAATGCTAGATATTGCTTAGTACCCCCCCCATCGGCTCAGCATATGGCTTCCAGCCAGATATTGTGTTCCAGTCCATCTCAACCCTCCATCCTAAAAACTTTCCCATGAGGAAAAGATGAAAACTAAGCATGATTTACAAAACAGTAATAATACAGTACATAGTGTTGTGGCGTATTCTGATCCGGTAGGCTACTGCATACAAGCCACTTGGTATGCCTCGCAGCTGGATATTGCATAGAATTGCTGGTTACTTCCTGTTTTGGCCCCGGATGTTGCATAATTTTGCCCAATATTGCTCTAATAGAGGCAAGCCAAAGGTGCCAGATATTGCATTGGGCTGGATATTGTGACAGCAGATAATTGAGAGTTTACTGAACTTTCTTTATTCACCCTCCTTGAATTTATATGCTTTAACCAAGAAAGTTAATAAATAAATGATAAAATAATAATAATGATAATAATAATAGTAATAAATGCCCATGAATATAATGTGCATCCCTGCTGATATATAGAAAAAAAATGAAAAATGCATTGTGCCCCATGTATAATTCTGAATGATTCTTTGTTACTTAACGTATTAGTGTAGAGCAATATTTGTGTAATGATGGTGTTGGCTGAAGAGCTGTAATGTATTAATTGTCTCTGATTTACAACTTTCATGGCTCTTTTTCTTTGTAGTCTCACTCATGCTGATCTTACTCTTCTCACTGCCCTTACTGTGCTCTCTGCTCTCACTGTGCTCTCTGCTCTCACTGTGCTCTCTGCTTTCACTGTGCTGTCTGATCTTCCTGTGCTCTCTGATCTTCCTGTGCTTTCTGCTCTTACTGTGCTTTCTGCTTTTACTGTGCTCTCTGCCCTTACTGTGCTCTCTTCTCTTACTGTGCTCTCTCCTCTTACTCTTCTCACTGCTGCTATGCTTCTCACAGGTCTGACTCTTCTCTCACCTCATACTCTGCTCACTGCTTTACTTCTTATGTTTCTTCCCTTATCACTGCTCCTCTCACTGTCTAAGCTTTGTACTTAAATGATCACCTTTCTTTCATATTCTTACATTTTTTCTGTGCACCTAGCTCACTTTTCTCTTCCATTTCTCTTCATATCGCTCTTCTGTCAGCACCTATCCTTCCTCCCACAGCCTAGTACAGCACTCAGTTTTCTTACCTTCCTTTCATCTCATTTATTTTCATCTTCCTATCACTCATTCTTATCTCTATCTTTGCTTCATCTTATGTATTTTATTATTGGTTCTCCTCCCTCATTGCTGCCTCACTTTTGCCATCCTTTTTGTCTCCTTGTCTTCCTCCTATTGTGGCTTCTTTTCTCCTTGTCTCTGTCTCATTATCACCAATCTTCTTCCTCTGTCTCTCTCATTTTTATCTTCCTCTTACCTCTGTCTCTTTTCTTTCTATTATCATCTCTCCTTCTCTTTTTTCTTATCTCTCCCTCCTTCTTGTCCATGCCTCTGTGTGCTTTAACTGCCATCTAGCCTAGTTGCCTTAACCCTCCTGGCCAGACATTGACCAACTAACGCGCATCCTGGTTCTGTGCGGTACCCCAGACGAAGACACCCTCTCGAAGATAACCAGTGACGAGGTAATGCTAGTCAGTGTGGTGGTGGTGGAGATGGTTTGTTTACATCTGATGGAACAGGATCACTTCCCAGTCTCAGTGCAGACTCTAAAATCCAAAATGCTTGGTTCAAAAGGATTTATGGAGAATAAAATGTATTGGAAAGTGGAATAATAGTAATACAGTAGTAATAATAATAATGGTCTATCTGTCTATCTATCTATTGCCAGACGCCACAATCCCATAAGGGGTGGCCATGTGACTCTGAGTTATTTATTTTACGGGGAGGGGCACTAACCCTCGCCAACCCACTTGTTGACACGTAGGGAGCACATATGGTTTGGTTATATGGTTACCACCCAATGTTGTAAATGGTTTCCTGGCTTACAGGAAACCATTTGGCTTGTCACTCAATGTAAAGCCACCTATAAAGGTAAGAAAAGCAATAAGAAGTGACAGGAAAGATGGGAGAAATAGGAAGAGAGGAGGACAGGCACAGAAAAAGAATGATAAAGGCTAAGGAAGAAGCAGGCAGCACTACATCAAGTGAGTGGATGATGGTCGCCACCACCTACCACACAATAATAATGGTGATAATAGAAATGATAATAATAATAGTAATAATGGTCATAATAATAATAATAACAATTTCATCATTCATTCATCATCCAATCCTACGTTGCCCCATGAGAAGCGTAGGATAATAGTAATTATAATGATAATGGTAACAACAATAATAATTATAATAAATACTATTGGAAAATCATGTAATACAACAGAGTACTGTAAAGATTAAATATAGTGAATTACATTGCATTAGTACCGGTAATTTATCATCTGCACTTATATATGCCTAAGAAAATAACTTTGTCTTCAAATAGGCATTGTTTGAGGACATGTGAAATAAACATCCCTCTGTACCATGAAAATAGTTTGGAAAATGGTGGTTTTTGGAAATGGAATGTTTGGATTTGAGAGTGGTTACAGGTTACAGGATATTTGATGAGTCTTGAGATAGGAATGAGTCTCCTTGGATACTACTGCATTATGTTGTATGAAATGCAGACTGACCATACTTGTACATAGTAATCACAGGCGCTTCATAGATGACCGAGAAAAAATTAAGGTTTTGCACTGTACCTTGCAATTAAAGGTTTAAGCATTCAACTTTATTTTTCATCAGATTTCACACAACCACACAACCACAACTTGGTGTTCATGTTGTGTGGGTGACGCTGTTCATCAGGTATAAATAAACGTACTGTAGTGGTAGCTGTGGTGATGATAGTGGCATAATAGAAGTTTGTGTATGTACAATATAGTAAAGTGGATATTAATTCATTAATGATATTGTACCTGTATATATTTTTTACATTATGAGAGAGTGCTGGAGAGGGACATCTTCATGTGGCAGCAGTGATATAACCAGGTCACTCATCTGCCTAGTTATGCTGTACAAATGTCTCTCGGCTACTTCCCTATCCCCCAAAAGGAGGATGGTAAACTGTAGATTGGCGTAAGCCTGCAGTCCACTAGGTTCACATTTCAGATGAACATGAGGCTACAACTACTAATACAGTATTTAAAAAAGAAAAAAAAATTGTAGGGCAATGTGTAAATTCGAGGAATCTTCAGTACGGTGAATTATATTTGCTCCTGCATTAATAGTACATGGCAGTATTTTAGACAACATTCAGTATTCTTTATCTCCATTGTATCATTTTTAACCAGTTTTTACTATGCCTCAGATTTCTCAAGATATTAGAAGCATTGAATTTTAAGTAGTTCATTGACCTAAATTCACTGAATGTGTGCAGTTTGTAATGCATTTAACTGGGTAACTTTTTAACAGTCATATATAACAAAGCATTTTGGGAGGTATTTTGTAAGAATGGGATATTGTAGTAGTAGTAGTAGGAGTAGTGATAATAATAGTAGTAGCTGTAGTGACAGTAATAGTAGTAGTTGTCATTATGGTGTGGTAGTGGTGATGATACAAGAGAAGTGTTGGTGAATTTTTGCTCTCAGCTGTATATTTGTGTACTGGGAACGCAGGTGGTTGTGGTAACGGTAGCACAGTAAGTCCCATTTGTTCTGTACCGACATTGTTCTGGCCCTCATCATAGGATGTGTGGTACAGGAGTAAAATAGAAGATATTGATATATTTTACTGGATTGTATTATCCATTAATGTTTATTGTGTCTTATATTATGAACCAGTTACACTGTACCCTGGCCAGTGAGTTCTTGGTAGTGTGGGAATAAATGGGACTGACTGAAGTAATTAAGTTGGTAGCTAAAAATGAAAATAATGGTACAGTCATAGCATTGTACAGGAGTTATTGTAGTTTAGCATATGGTAGAAAGAGTTAATTCTGAATGCTATAGTGACTATTCTTACATGTTCATGCTGTGCTTCAGGCAGTCATGTATTATCAGCCATGACACTCCCAGTATTTGCACCTTCAGTTACAGTTCAGCTGTATAGTTATTAAAGTCAGTCTCCCAGACAGTGAGCACAGAATCTTTACTATAGCCAGGGTCAGATGCACCCAGCAGACTGTATTGCTGCTACAGTGCTTGCAGAGTTGTGCAGCCACATCTACTGCTGTTCCATTGCAAAAGGAAATGATAGTATGGCAAAATTTTATTGGTGCCTATATTTTTGTTTATTGTATGACAGTACATATTCTAGCACCTCATCAAGTACTGTACTAAATACACTATAGCACTTTATTTGTTGATTATACCTGTAAGGAAAATTAAACATTTTCACAATACTATAACTCTGTATTGGTATGCATTTCAGTATAATTATGGGTAATGTACAGTATACAGTGTTTGTGATAGAATATATTAGTCTAACTTCTATCTATCTATCTATTGCCAGACACCATAATCTAACTTAAGTGCTTAATTTCATGTCTAATATAAATGTTTGTTGAGCAGAGTAAGAAGGAACTTCCAATTTGAGTTAACGGTTATGGAATGTTATCTTGTCTCTCTCTTATCATCCTCTTGTGCACTTTCATTACATTATTATTATTATTTATATTACTGATTTTAGTTATGCTTTTAGTTTAGTTGTGATTCATCTCAGTTGGCTTTCATTACTCTGCTTGATAATAATGAAACTGGTAGAAAATAGTCGCACTGTGCTCACTTAGGTTGATCTGTGGTCAGCAGGTTGGAAGTGATCAGTGATTTGACTAACCCTCCCTTGTCATCTCATGCGCCTCATTCCTCATCCATACATCTTGCTTATAACGTGTTTTGCATCTCTTTCCTTATTATACATTTCGTAGCTTGCTTTGAGTTTGTGACTGGAGGTGGTGGTTTATGCTTTATATTATTATTATTATTATTGGTATTCATTTCAGTTACGGTATAGATTGCTTAGCTTACTTTTGCAGGTGGTGGTTTATGCTTTATTTTTATTATTATTGTTATTATTATTATTATTGTTATGATATTCATCTCTATTTATACATGCTTAGCATAGCTTTTGATTGCAGGTGATGGTTTATGCTTTATTGATTATTATTACTACTACTACTATTATTGTTGTTATTATTTTATTATTATTATTATTATTATTATTATATTTAAAGATTTTACTAACCAGAAGAATTGTTTATGTTGCTGAAAGTAGTAATTATATATCATGATGAAGTTTTTGCCTATACTTTTTGCTTGTGCTATACAGTACAAGATTTGATTATCATTATTATTATTATTATTATTATGAAAGGCCTGCACAGGAAATTGAGTTATTTCTTTTAAATGTTTCTGCTAACCACACATTGCCCTAAATCACACGTGTTTGTTATGTGTCCTAGTATATACTGTAGGTTAATTATGAAAGTTTGAAATATGGTGGATTAAAGAGAATGTCAGCACTTTTATGGGTTCTGGAGGGACTGGGGAGGCAGTGTTTGGTTGATTTCACATATATAGTACGCTCCCTAACACCTCTTCCTTAGCAATTTATTTTTGGATACAGCTCATTAATATCAGTTTGTGTGTTATTACGTATACTAAGGTCTGTATTCTCGTTGGTTAAGGAAGCTCTCTAACACCTCTTCCATAGCAATTTATTTTGGGATACAGGTAATTAAGATCAGTTTGTATGTTATTTATACTGAGAATGGTGGTGTTAATACCCCCATGTTCTATAATCACAAGAAATGCTTATATCTACAACTGAATTGGGGATATAGAATACTGCCCCGTACAAGTGTTTACATGTCTTAATCTGCCTGTTCTTTTAATCCCATCAGCTTTATTTTATTTATTTTATTTTTTTATTTTTTTCCCCCCTCGGATGATTTTGTTCAGCTTAGGAGGGACTTTGGGGTGTAAGAGATGTGTTAGTAAGTCACTTCAGTAAGAGAGGCCTTTCCCCAAGTTGAAAAATGAGAAGCTTCATGAGTAACTTTGAATGGGCCAGACTTGATAAACCAAGAAAATAGAGGTTAGACTTTTTTTCTCGTTTTCCTCCAAATCACCTTTGAAATTTCTTCATGGACCAGCATCATGAAATTTATGAAACTCTGTGTTAGGACTCCAAAGATGTCATATGTCCAAAATTCCATTTTCTGTTGTTTATTTTCTGTGTTTCAGTTTTGGTGTACTTGGAGTTGCTTCACAGAGCTCATCATACTATCAGGGATCAGCAAGAATAACTTAAAACATTGTCAGGCAGATTTCAGTTCATTTGAAGAAATGTCTATATAATTAGCAGTTATTATTGTTTTGAGGGTGTCTGATGTGGTGTGTACTCCTACAGGCTCGTAACTACATCAGGTCACTGCCACACATGCGCAAAAAGGACTTCAGACAAGTGTTCCGTGGTGCCAACCCTCTTGGTGAGTGAATGGTAGAGAGTAGAACAGGGGTGAGTGGCATGAAGCTTGCTGAAAAAAGAGGTTAGGGCAAGTAAGTGTACAAAGAGTGAGGTATTGTTAGTCTGTGTACATGAAGTGAGATGGTGATGTGTAAAATGATAGAATAATTGAGGCATGAGGTATTTTAAGCACTTAGTTTTATTATTTATGTATTTATTTAGTATTTCTTTTAGCTTAATTTAAATTTGTTTCTCAGAAATACCTTGCCTAATCGCAGGTCCTGACTCTCTGATGGAGCATAAAATGATTGGATGGAAAGAGATTTAGTGCAAGGACAAAACCCTGTGGATTATCTTTGACAGTAGGTTAAGAAGAACAGTGGCCATCTAGAACAGCTTTGAACATGTCTAGTACACGTGCTAAAGTTCCACCAATATTCCAGCAGGAGAATAACTTGGAGGGATGCAGTATGATAGCAGTGAAGCATCCCTGACGGAACCCACACTAAAAATATTAAAAGTCTATAATAAATGCGTCATAACTTTTTCGTTGATGACAGAGCAGAAGATTTCTGATGCTGCATGAGTATGTACAGTATATGGGTATGAATTTGAAGGAGACATATAATAGGATGAAATAGGAATATTAATGAATAGTGGTTATGTAGGAGGGAGATTGTTAATGGCTTCAGATTCTTTGCAGTCATGAAGTTTTTCTGTAACAAGATGTTATGCATGGTATAGGTTAGACACTTGCCCTTAACTATTCTGGACCATATGCCTTGCAGGGGATAATAAATGACTTGCTGTTGTCTTTGTGATATTTTTTGATGCATTCGTCTTATTGTTTGTCAGCGGTGGACTTACTGGAAAAGATGTTGGAGTTGGACAGTGAGCGACGAGTGACAGCGGTGGGAGCGCTGGCTCACCCCTACCTGGCCCAGTATGCAGACCCCTCAGATGAGCCAGACTCAGACCCATATGACCAGAGTTTTGAGGACATGGAGCTGCCCACAGAGAAGTGGAAAGGTGAGGCAGTGGGTGTGTACAGTAATAATCAGTAATTTTTTCCCAAATTAGACTTATAGCTATCAAAATATTCGAAGTACAAGATTATTCAAAACCAGCCGTATACAATAGCCACAAAATTCCAGTCCAGTACTGCTGATCACAGTTGGTGTTTCTTCTTACAAAATTCATCCAGCCAGCTCAATCCCCTGTCTGTTCCCTTGCCTCATCAGTCCCTCCATACCCTTTTCTTTCACACACCCTTCACCACATCTAGTCACATCTGTTTTGGCCTACCACACCTCCTCCACCTTTAGGCCTCTCCACACACACACACACACACACACACACACACACACACGCACATTTATATCGTATTCACCGTCCAATATACATCCATTCTCTTCATGTTCTCATACCATTTAAATATAAGATAATTAGCAATCCACCAAAGTATCAATGCCATGCTCAGATTAGGCTTCCATACCTTGTATTGCTCCAGATGATTAGAAAATTACTATGATATTGCAAAACACCATTGGTTGGGCAATTGTAATACAGTATAAATGGTGTGAACATCCCCACCCATAACAGCATCATTCTGGTTGAAACTCTGATGCATACATAACTTTAGTGTTTATCGTCTTTAGCGACATCCTTGAAGAGCAAACGGTCTTGCCTGTGCCCGTACCCTTTTGTTTGGACTTTTTATTATTTTTGTTGTGTTAATGCTGGTGCTGTTCTGTATTTCTCCCGGCTGTTTTATGCCGTGGTCCTTGTGGGTGTCATTTAGCCCCAGTTGCATGAGTTGTGTGTTATGAACCTACTAAAGCAGGGTTCTTGCTATATCTTTGTGTCTCTGTTTTTTCCTCCTGTCCTTCCCTTACCTGCTTAGTTCAGGTGGGTTAAGCACTCCAGATTTGGCCATGCCTTTTATATCCTTTGCTTTTACTTTTTGTTCTGTGAGACAAAGTGGTGTTTTACTTTGTTCCTGGCCACCATTTAGCAGTTTTTAGAGGACGACTGTGGTCATTTGCAGTACAACAGCAGTTATGCAACCACCAAAAAGGAAGTTGGAGGTGCAAATGTAGATTAAATATCAGAAATGGCTAAGCCATTTGGGAATACAGTAGATCCTCAGCATTTGCAGGGTTTCATCTTGTGGCCCTTGATTATTTGGTAATTGAAGATGGTGGTTTGTTTTGCATGTTTATAATATGACCAAAGGCACCACATACCAGTTTCTGCCAGGGTTGGTAATGCTTTATGCCTGAAATTAGGTTGACGAGTGTTCTTATTGTATTTGCTTTGGTTAAGTCATAGATGTCCATTGTCTAGATTTGAAAGTTGTCTGATGTAGAGTACTAGCCTTCTTTTATTGCAGCATATGTCATGTGGCCCATTATATATCACAACACAACAAATTACAGCCTTTGCTTTTTATACTGCATGGCTAAGCATCCATAGTTTATGGTGGTAGCTCAAGAAAAAATAAAATGCATTGGCAAGGCATCAATAGATTCACTCTTCACTAAGCTAATCAGCTGACAGTTGAAGTTTCACATAGAGCAAGACCATTCACCACCTGAGCATCCCCTGCTGCAAAATTAACAGCTGATTCTTTATTCATCTTGCTTGTACTCTGGTATCAGGAAGACATGCTTGGACCATTCTTAAGCTCCTTCCATCATATAAGAATGTCCAAGTGCCCAGCAAGTGCATCTTCAACCACCAAGTAGGCTTACCATTCCTGTAATAGTGAAGCATCAAGATTGTAGATGAGCTAAGGGAGTTTGACACTGCCAGCTGTGGCTGCAATGTTTTGAGCTGAATTAAAATTCTGCACTTTCAGAAGAGTTGAAGTATGCGTTGTAGAAGAAATGTATAAATTAGTGAGAAACATTATGTGACTTAAGCTGAAGTGAAATTTGTGAAAAGTTAAGCACTGTGATGAAGACAATAATGCAGAGTACAATGAGGCAGACAGGCAGGCCCCATTTATGCAGGCAGACAGGAAGACAGGCCACAGGCATGCAGGAAGACAGGCAGGATCTTCCTTATCAGACAGGCTGGTAGGCAGAGCCAAGGCAAGGAGGCCCCAGGCAGGAAAACAGGCAGGCAGGCCTCAAGCAGGCTCTGTATCTCCCATAACGTGTTTTTCCACAACGCTGTGCCTAATATCAACCAGTTACCCAAGTTATAGGCAAGCTGATATGGAGGCAGTGAGGTTTAGCGATATCTTCATCTCAGCCAGTTTAATAAACTCTGGAAAGTCATGCATTAGATCAATCTTTAAATTTGCCACAGAGCTGGTTTATGAGGAGGTGGTGAACTTCAAGCCCAAGCCAACAGTCATCGCAGAGGAGGTGGAGAAGGCGCAGGCGGCGGCGGCGGGAGGAAAGTAGTGGGGTGCTATACTGAAGTGAAGTAGCGCTGTATGCAATGTAGTGCTGTATGGTAGGGGAATGAAGGGAACATTTCTTGCTACTTACTGCACACACCAAGGCAGCCCCAGGATTTCTCTGCCATAATCAGAATCAAACATTTCTCGTAGACTTGTTGTGACAGACTTTGGATTCACCATCGCCCCTGTGTATTGTACCGGGTAATCAAGATTCAGCTGTCATTTTACTCGACATACAGAAAATTTTAAATCACTGCCTTCTTCATATGCAGAACTTGTTGGCAGGTGGTGTATTAACTCTGCCATCTCCATAATTTAAAATCAGTTAATACTGGTACAGGTATTCAGTCAGGTGAACTCCAGACATTGCTTTCTGTGTTAAGGAAGGTGTTTTAAGTATGGTTTTTATTAACCATAAGAGTGTGTCCATATGTTCAGTTTTAGTAGTAAACTTAGTTATTGAAGGTTAGGCAGAAGAGGTTGATGTCTTAAGAGAAGGTATGGGTAGTAGTGTGATGGGAGGAAAGGTGAGTCAAAGGGAGAGAATAAGGTGGCTCATCAGTTAAGTCCACAGTGGTTATCAGTAAGAAATACAGTTGGCAAGGAGTGAGTGAGTGAAAGTTGAAAAAGTCCTGATAGGACACCTCATCCAGGCCTTCCTTGACCCATTCACTGAGATGAAACCATTTTACAATTTTATTCTGACTACCTCTGTACGCTTTTATTCAAACAAGTATTTTTAAAACTGAATAATTCACTACACCCTTTATCACTTATCTGACTATGCGAGGTCTTTATTAAACTGAGATATTAAGAATAACATGTAATCTTTCTGAAAGGGTTAAGTTTGAACATTGACTTATTTGAGCGATGAGGAATGCTATACGGGTGGGTCCTTTATACGAGCATCCGCTACATGAGAAACCGAGGATTTGAGGATGGGCAATTTAGACCCAAATTCGGTGATAGGAGCACAATCAATTAACCTAACACTATTGTTCTACTAAACTGTGTACTCCATTTTATGAGTTTTCGCTATTTTATTTTTCATTCCGCTATACAAGTTTTTGCTGCCCTATTTTCCACTCCGTTATACAAATTTATACGGCCGTATTTTTCACTCCATTATGAGTTTTTGCTGTCCTATTTTTCACTCTGTTATGCAAGTTTTCACTTAACCAACTCGCATAACGATACCCGCCTATACTAGTGCGGAGGGTAGACTGCATGGTTTAGGGTGACAAAGTAGTGTGGTGGAAATGCAGAAGACCTAAGATGTAGGTTTTCAGCATGTTTTGTGTGGTGTATGTGAGCAGTGTGAGATTTACTGCAGAATAGGTGTTGACAGTATGATGTATGCTGCCATTCCCAGAGATAGCAACCAAGGCTGGGATACACAAATGAACTTACGGTATATTTTTTTGTAACTGGTGTGTGTTTTCAAAGGAAGGGGAAAAGTGCACAATATTCCTGCATCTCCTCCTCTTTATTATTTAAAAAAAAAAAAAAAAAAAGTCATGGAGAAAATTATCGTAAGTTACATACTGTATTCTGCTTTACAGTAAGGACCAGGAAAGGAGACAAGCATCTTCCCATGTCTTTAGGTCTTACGGCAAAAACAAATATTAAGTTACAACAGGGAGTCAGTTGTAAATAAGGATAAGAATCCCACTCCAGAATAAGACAAAGCGATGACAAGAGAAACTTTGTGTAATGGCAAGCGTGTCGTGTGATGTAAATATCGTGCCTCAAAGTGTCTGGTAGCCGAGAATCACAGTAAACTAGAAGTGTTAGCAATCACTCACCTCTGCTTTCTGTAGACTTAGGAATACCATGCTTGCACACTTCTTGCAGCTCTTTAGAATTTAAGGTCTGTATGTAGTGCTTTCATGCATTTTTTTTTTTTTTTTTTTTTTTTTTTAAACATTGACATGTTCCTGCATTTTACATCCTGTATTTGCTTATATATGGTATGATACTTCTTTCCCAGGCATAAGTACAGTCCTCAGTCTTGGTGGTCGTACATAGTTACAGTGGTATGCATAGACAACTTGGATGGCAGGGCTTTAGAAACTACTCCAACTGCTTGATGATTGATGAGTTTTCTATTCAGGCATTAGTCCTCATTAAACACCTAAGCACATTCTTTTTATTGATTGAAGAAAACGTGCAGTGTAAGAGGGCACTTTGTAACCAGCAGGGCAAAGAGGTAGGATTTGTAACCCCATAGAACCGTACCTGTGCACATCGCTACATGGTCATAGTACAAGTTCAGGATGGAGACAGCTTGTAGGATGGAGTTAATTTTGTCCTGTGAATGGGAAAATTGTTTTGCCATATGTTTGCAAATACAGCGATGCCAGTTTCATTTCGACAGTCTGTGAGTAAGCTCGAGGAAGTTACAAAGTTGTACAATTTCTAGAACTGCGGCATTAATATTACTTCCTGCAACCAAGCCCTTGAGGGCATAGCCTTATCTTCGTCGTGTTTGTGTGCCAAGCGTGGTTTCATCACTGCAATATTATTTTAAATGAAATTGTAGTCCAGGCTCACGTGCTGCAATACTTGTGTGCAAGATTACTTATATAAATGTTTAATGTAATGGTGAGTGAGAGGGTGTGTAGTTTGATCATTTCTTTTTTTAAAGAGCAGTCATTAAATTCCTCTATACTGCAGCTTTCTTAGTAGCAGGCTAATATGGTATTTTTTACATTATATGGGGGAATTTTTATTTTAAATTGAGTACAGTGCACTTCATGTCACTTTCTGATCACTCGGAAGTGGTCTGCCTCTGGTGATGTCCAACTTACTTAAATAACACAAATCAAACTACAGTACTGTATTCCAGTCCAACTCAGCCTTGCACCATTCATGAATTATTCAAGATGCCCTTCTGACTGCAGAGTTCACCTCTCACCCACAGAAGGTAAAATTTACTGGCAGGTATGCCATTCACAGAATGAGGTAATATTGAACTCAACCTCTCTTAGAACCTTATACTGAACTACAGTAGACCATCAGTATGTGCTGGTACCTAGGGTACTGTGCATTGTGAACCTGTGCACTTGGAGATCCATATCCCTTTTCAAAAACCTAAGCATTGACCAATCCTCTGACTTGACCCCAACTATACATTAGACATGCTTCCTTAGATCACGAGCTACTGTATACAGGTAAAGCAGACCTAAATCAGTGACTAAAGAGTTTAAATGGGATTTTTAAAAATGGGGGGAAAATAATTGCAAGGGCAGTTTCAGCTATCTGGGATTGTGTATAAAAGCAGTGCAGTGCAGTTGGCATGCTTTTCTGCAAAAACAATGTTCCTGGCCCCACACTTTTTTGGTCATACATTGGCATTCATTACAGGTGGAACCTGTGCATATGGAGGGTAGACTGTGTAAAACTAATGTGATGTGATCATCTTTAACTGCTTAGCTGGCTTTCATGTAATGTGTTGGGAGCACATAAAAGCAGGCTGTATGGCAAATGGCTGGTGCAGGGCTGATGGCAGGTCAGTCTTGACCTTCCACATACATGTGTATAAGTTAAAATAAATGGATACAATATATTTATAGAGTATATATGCAATGACTCACTCAGAATGGTAGATCCTACAAAGTTTTATGCTATTAAAGTCCAACTATAAAGTTTGAGTATGATTTTTCCATTTCTGTGTTAAGAGAAGCACAGTATACTGAAATAATTCTAAGGATACAATACTTGAAGGACTGACGTTCACATATTATACCCAAGTGATTGCCATTTATCTATCTATCTATCTATTGCCAGACGCCTCAATCCCGAACGGGGTGGCCACAAACAAATCGCCTCCATGTCACCCTGTCCCCTGCCATTTCACTACCATTGCCATTTAGCTACTACTAATTAAATATACGACTGTCCTCCTTAAGAAGCTGCAGAATCAAATAATTAACAGGTAATTAAGTTTGAAGGGGCACTAGCAATTCTGAATGTAATTGTATTGGTTTGTGTTACAATGGTGGTATCTGATGGTTTAATGTCCACGTGGAAAAACTGTATATCTTGCACGTGGTTTTGAAACTTGCACAGGTAACCGGAGGCTTTTTGTTCATAAAAGCTGTAATGTACTTGCATGTGTCAGCCTTGATCGCCTAATGGCTGTGCTCCATGCTGCTTTATCTCTGACAGCCACTCTGTTTAGTCCCTTACCCTTAACCCCTACAAGCCGGATGCCGTGTATAACCGTCATGATTTTGGGTGTGGAGCAGCGCCGGTTGACGTGTATAGCTGCAAGCGTCTTCCCGCCACCCCTTGAACTTTAACGAATCCTTACTCATCAACGGGACCACCTGGAGTCGTGGGGGTACTTTCATTCAAAAGAGGAAGAGTTGGTGAGTCTTATGTATCTTTTTTTCTCTAGCAGGTATAATTTGGCAGATATTAGGGTTTCAAGTAAGGGTATTTTTTTCCATCATGGATATCCCCTGTAGGGAGGAGCGTGCGACATCGGAAACCCCCCAGCGTGTGGGGGTTAAATGGTCAGGACTACCGTCACCTTAACTTTAGCAATGCTGCACATCCAAGGAGGTGATACGAAATTCATTACAGTTACCAGTAAAATCACTGTTTTTGTAGGAGCAAAGTTCTTAGGTGTTTCTTCTAGTCTGATTACAATCTGTATACTGAACTAGATTTTTCATATTCATCCACTTCTCTGCCCTCGCTGAAATACAGTATTACTTTCAGTTTAAATACCGTATGAAAGTACCATTATTCAGAGTTTTTAAACTCAAATAATATACAGTATTTATCAAATTACCAGGAAGGCACTGTGCCTTTTTTCACTGGCTCTTAAATTAATTTAAATATAATGCCTAAAAAACGTGTCCTTAACCAGGTGGCTGACAGTGGCAAATCCCTGAACATACCATTCTGTATTATTCAGAGTTCTGTCTGTACTGTATACTGTAATGCAGGAGTAGCAGGCACACATCCTCCTAAAAATTTCCGTATTCATTACCAACCAAACCCTTTGCCCTCCTGAGGATGGGATGAGGTAGGATCCAGAAAGGAAGGAATGAGATCAGAACAGAGGGAGAACTGTCAAAAAAATGGTCGGTGAAATGGGCACTCACTCATGCATCAATGAAGTACCCAGAAGTGGAATCCTGCTCCACCTCGCAGGCCTCTAACCATTTGCACATTTTTTTCCCTTTATACTGTAGGTGCACCTTACACACACCTGTCAATCTGTTAACTATCAAGTAAGAAAAGGGGTACCAAACCCTTCTCTTGTTCCTCTGTACATAATTCACCAAACTAACTCAATCCCCTGTCAGTTCCCCAATAACTTTCATACTGTGTATGTGCACACTTACCATATCCATCCACTTTCTTCCTGGCTTACCATGTCTCCTCCAATCATCCCACTCACACATACACACCCTTTTCACCTTGTCTGCTTTCATTTTCTCCATAACCAGCCTATCAAAGCATACTCTTGACATCACTTTCCTCCACTTATATTTTGGTGATGGTACATAATCCTCATCAGAACACTCCACAGTAACTTAGCAGTAACAATCAGCATAGCTCAACAACAAGAAGTCAGCACAATAACTTAACAACATTAAGCAAAATAACATAGCAATAACACAGAAATAACAGTAAGTGGATTAACAAATTACCTCAGTAAAATACCCGCTCAGAAACTGTCCTCAGACTCAGCAACAGTATTAACATATCCTATGAGAGCACAAATAAGGCAGGAATCAGTGACCATGGGTAGCACTGCAGAGAGGACAGATCCAGTTGCCAATAGTGTCACCACTATTATCCCAACAAATAATGACCCATCCATTGCTGCCTCTATTGCCCGTGAGAACCACCCTAGCTGGTTGTAAGGCAGGGCAGCCTCTCCTTTCTCAAACAAGGCATCAACCTTGTCCTGCATTATGTTTGTCTCTGTGTTTTTGAGGACAGTTGTGTCAGTGGTGTAATTCAACTTGGTGCTCCTCTTCACACGATCATTTACCTTCCCCACGAGTTGGCTAATGGATTCACTTTCAAGTAGTTCCTTCACATTGCTTAGGAAGTCTGTATTTGCATCACTCGAAACAGCACTGCTATCCTGTGCTTCATTGTTGTCTGGAGAGGTAACAGGAGATTTACTGCTTTGCTTTTGTCCCAACTTTGTCTGGCCTAGGAGGTACTCAGCAGCAGCCTGAAGCATGGCAAGAAGGTGGGACTCTTGGCTGGCCTTCTTGGTGACTGTCTTAATTCTTTGCTTGGCTGGTGGCATCATCAGAGCAGGCAGGTCCAGGTTTAACAAAGGGTTCACCTTAGTTGTTGGTACCTGGAAGATTTAAAACACTTTTGAAAATTCAAACTAATTAGCAGGAAAATTACAGCACGGTAGTCAAGTGATACTGGAACACCTAACTGGAGCTCTCCTCACCTGTATTGTTCAGGTGAATATTCCGAGGGGACTGACATGAACACAACATAGCCCCCCTTTTGCCCCATTTCCCAGGCCCCAACCTTCTCCAGATTCTGAGTTCAAGAGGATGTTTTGCACCTGTGCAGAGGAAGCTACTAGCTATGAACTGGCCAACAAGCAAGCAAGAACTGCAGGCTTCCTAGAACTACCTGGCCAAGGTGAACAGGAGTGACACCCTGACCCTGTGGTGTCAATGTGGTGGCCAGCTTATCGATGAGGCGCTCTAGGTGACCCAGGCTAACAGTGTCGTTATCACCAGATATCCTCATATCCCCCCAGAGCAGCCCCAGGTCACTACGTCGCAGCTGTGAGCCTCGTGATAGGCAGCAGTGTTGATGCCCCTCCTGGCATGTCATCTTCAAAACCTGGAGGCAAAAGAAAAAAAAAAAAATACCACACCACATATTCCACCAAGAGTTCTGCCAGAACAAAACACAGTACCCTGGATTATTGGTTTAATAACCTACAGTAACTTGCAAGCACAGTTATCTATGCAGCACCACACCACTTCACATTTTTCATGTAAAACACTCACTATACAACTGATTAGTTGTGATAGTACTTTATATATTGTGGGAATAAAGGTAATGATGAACGATGACAGTGATGATATCTGTCAATGGATATCATTTACTTACTTGGCACCATACTGTATCTGTGTAGCTACCCTCGACACTTTTCTTACAAATCTTGCAGGGCTGGGCCTCAGAGTTCATCCAGCCCAGTATATGTTTGTTTATACTGTACAGTATATAGTACTGTATACAGTATCAGTTACTTCACCATAGCCTTTTTCCACTTTTCCCCATCCTGTGCTACTCTATGTGGCAGCCCTTTTCTCCATCATCACAGCCTTCATTTGCACTTGTAGATGGAATGAGACATGACCCAAAACAAAGGAAAAAGCCCTGCATTATGAGAATTCTCAAATGGTATGCCCAGTGAAACTGGCCATAAAACAGATACCTGAACAGGGTGTCCTGGCTGTACATTCTGATCAAAACATATATGGTGGAACCAACTTGGGTTGTGTGTGGCCACTCAGCCACATCATCCTAACCTTGTTCCCCACATTAACATGTGGTGCGTGATGGAGCAGTCCTCTAATTTTAAGAGAGAGAGAGAGAGACATCTGAGGAATAATGTTGCCTCATCTTGTACATCTGGAGCAACAAGGGTACATCCATTTTAATACCTGGGGTTGCCACACCTGTAGGGTATGCCTCCCCAGGTAGAGCAGTCTCCATCCCCAGTCTTCCCCTTACAGCCACCTTGCATGACACATGGAATACAAACAGTAATCTTTCTCTCAATTGTCACAAAATGTGACCTATTGTAAAAAAGAAGGCAGCTGGTCTTGCCACCCCTAGTAAAACTGCCCAAACAATACCTTAAACAGGTGACGGGTTGGAACTGGGACAGGGCATGGAGAAGCATGCACGGTGAAGAGGGGTAGTGTGACGGGGCCAATGTGTGGGGTTGGTGTAGTTTGAGGGTCACGGCACCAGCAAGAATGAGGCTCAGCACGTCTGGCCACACTCAGCAATTGCACAACACCCTCCCCACTCACTCTGCAATGTGACAGTTATAATACACCAGAATCTGATGTCACCAACAGTTTAAATAACATTTCAGTTTTAATGTTGGAGGTATTATTAAACAGAGCTGATTGAGTTCATTTAAGCTAGGCTTAGATCAAGATGCCACCCTGCCCTCATAATCTGCCAGCTTGGATTTAGGTTGGGTGCATTCACAGATGACACATTCCCCACTCGCAGTTTAGGCCAACATGACACAAAGCACATAATGAAGCACTGCACATGTACACAAAGATGCAGATGTAACATCAACGAACTCAAGAGGGGCAGCTGCTTATCTGCAGTCATGTCTACTTGGTCAGGCAGACCAGGGTTAAGTAACAACAATAATTGCATGTGACGTGATCCAGTTAGGTGCAGATAAGGTAACAAAGGATTTTGTATGGAATAGACACTTCATCAACTACAAACTTACAGGAAACAACTGAAGAACTCCTGTAACAAGTCTTCTATCTATCTATTGCCAGACGCCTCAATCCCGAACGGGGTGGCCACAAACAAATCGCCTCCATGTCACTCTGTCCCCTGCCATTTCACTACCACGCTCCCAGCTCACACCCCCCTCTCTCATATACCTCTCCACTCCATCCCTCCATCTCATCCTCGGCCTCCCCCTCCCTCTCGCCCCCTCCACCTCAATCACATACACTCTCCTCGTCAATCTTTCACTCTCCATCCTCTCCACATGCCCAAACCACCTTAACGTGTTTCTCCTAACGCTTCCCATCACATCCTCAATCACACCACAATGCTCCTTCACTTCCTCATTTGTTAGTCTGTCTCTCCATGTGACTCCACATGCTCCTTTCAAATAACTCTCAAATAACAAGTCTTAATACCACTTTTTACCTTTGGAATATGGTGAGGTTGCCAGGTGGTTCTGCCATGGGTGTGGTGCTTAGTCCCCTGCCACTCACATCACCCACTGCCACCACCACCACCAATACTGAAATACATCAGAATTTGATGTCATAAATAAGTAGTGCAAGAAAGTTTTTCATTTACCACATGTTTAACTTTCTTTTGTGGAGACAGAGACTACACATTTTGTACTGGTCATTGCTTTACATCATCTGAGCATGAAGTATGAGGCATATATCAGTGTCATGTTACAAGCTGACACATTAGTACACTATACAGGTACATGTAATGCACTCCTCTGTGCTTGAAAAGTTCTGCAACCCCACTTCCCTCAAAATATTTTTAATACTGATTCTCCTTTGGTATGAGGATATCTCTTGTAATCTGACATTAGCCACAGTCACATAAAATATCAAGAGAACCATAGACCTATTGCCAAGTCAAGTATGGGCTGAGGTGAGAAAATTCCTTGCTATATTCCTTTTCTTTTTTCACCCCACCTCTCCCCTCCAACATTCTGGGAAAAGGAAACTCCCTCCAACATTCTGGGAAAAGGAAACTCCCTCCAACAGTGTTGGATAAACCCTTGGGAGGAAATCAGCAACACTTGCTGGTAACTTATCTTGGCATGAGCAGCAAGTGCTGCACCCTCCAGTGTTGTCCACCTACATTTCTTTTTACAAAGCAGCGTGCTGATGCGGATCCTACATTTGGTGGCACTGTACCCTAGATGGAGCTGTTGTGGAATCCACCCAGAAGGCAAACCTCCTCACATTTCCCTGCACCTCACTTTGGGAAGGGCCATGTTAAATGCCATTTACTGTAAGGGGGCGCTGGTTCCCTACATGGTTTACATACTGCACTTATACCTATAAGATTACCCTACTGAAGCAGGTTCTTGCCTGTGGTCAGTGGGTCTGCTTAGCCAGAGAAACAAGGGTTCAGCAACAGCTACCACTGGAGCAGTGAGCAATATGAGAAGAGGCACACCTCTAATTGAAAGACACCATTCATGCTTCCTAACCCAACCTAACCAAAAATAAGGTGTAAATGCATGAGAAACTGGATAAGCTGAGACAAGGTAAGAATTTAAAAAATGAAGGTAATTGTAATGGATGAACTGAGATAAATTAAGAATGTATAAAATGTAGGTAATCAAACAAACTACATTTAATATTCTAATAATTCTTATGGCAATACAACTGGACAGAACAAAAAATTGTCAATAGGGAAAATCCAAGTCATTTAGACATGTATTTCTACAGCAAGGATGATGTAGCTCCTGTATACGGCAACTCAGTCTTTGAATTGTGCTCATTTGACGTCATGCAGGCATTCTACTGTAGGTTTTCAGATGAGTTGCCAAGTAGTATATTTATTTTCATTTATTGTGAATGGAATAAAGATATGGGTATACTAATTTAACGTGGCATGAAGACCGAAGACGAATAACAGCTTCATAGAACTCGAGATTTTTTCATCGTGGCTAATCTTCAGGGATGCATAGATTGTTTACATTGTGGATGCGGTGACGAGATGAAGATTTTATGGAATTTCAATTTGGAGGTAATAAGGTAAGTTCTCTCCCTATATGATCTCTGCACCAAGCCGCATGATCCAATGTCAGTATTCAGCATATAATACTGGAGGTTTAAGAGAAAAAAATGTGATACACTGACGATAGTGAGCATTACCTGTATCACCTATCTTGTCGCGCAAACCACACACACTGAATATTTACAACTTGCCTGTTAATACACTGGACACCATTATTCAAGGTCAGCCAGAGGAGGTAGGTCGTTTATATCCGATGACTTTTTGCTGAAGACTTGGTGGATTACAAGGTTCCAATATCCAGCCTAAATAAGTAAAAACGAACACCACATGAGCCCCAGAAATGGACCCGAGAACCTCCACACACAAACGTACTCAGCGTCTGACTACCCTGACCGTGCAGCCCGTGCTGACGAGTTTCAACCAGAGCTGAGCGGCGTTAACCTTTTTCGGGTCGCCCCACCCACCCTTCCTGCTATTCAACATTTCTTTAATTATTGTTGTTGCCCCAGGCTTATCTGAACGGGAACCCAGATGGAACATAGGCTAAAGCTGCCCTTGTGCAGTCCACCTTGCCCCTTATGGGAGGGGATGGAGAGAGAGAGTTAATGTTTACATAGCCGGGTACTGAAGCTGTCAGGTATGGTGTCACCACGTGAAGTCGTCCCATCTGCACCCTCCTCGTTTATAAAGGAAACTTAATCCTATTTTGTTTGTACTTGTTCGTCTCGTAACTAAAACATGTTCCTATAAAGTTTAATAGTACACAGCACATTAAACAGAGGTTTGACACACACACACACACACGAGAGAGAGAAATAAGTTGACAGATAATGTACTTAACCAAACTCCATGTAACATCCCCTCGTGACGGTCAAATGGATATTTCTTGTACAGATATCTAGTTAAATGTGACCCCTTCAAAAGTTTCGTTCTTCAAAAGTTTCGTTCTCGTACTGAAAGGGTGATGGCAGTAGCAATTCGTAAGTACAGTCGTGTATGTAATGATCTATCTAGAGTCAAATGCCTTAACCCTCTTGTTTTCCTGTCCTATGCTGTAGTAGTAGTGGTGGTGGTAATATTACTGAAAGTTGAAGGAAGTCTACAGTACAGAATACTTATCGTGGAAAGCTTAGCCCATCATTAGAAAAAAAAAAAAAAAAAAGAGACAAAGGACGGAACAAAAGCACTAAACCTTAGGCCGTAGGCATACACAAAAGAAACTCCTTTGTTGTATCGCTCAGGAATAGGGTCTTAAAGAAAAAAAACGATAACAAGGAAGCTTCAGTACTTTAGGAAGTTGCATGATGTTTGCCACTCAAAAATGAAAATAAATAGCCGAGGTAAAAGAAAGCAAATCTGTCTAGTGCAATCTGTTCGATTAGCCCACATACGAACCCTGCAATAGCGTTAAAGTTGCCTGGGGGGCTTGTCAAACAAGCACAAAAGAAGTCAGCGCTGTGCATCCTGTCCTTTGTACTGACCTGACTCCCGTGATCTTTACCACAGTGACCTAGTGCTGTTACCAACGCAGTTATGGAGAAAGTCTGCGGTTGAGGGGAGGGAGGGGACCGGGGTCATGTCCTTGCCCCAGTTTTTCTTCACGTTACAATATTTTACGAAGGGGGGGAGGGGGAACTTAACGCCCGGAAAGTTGCACTTTGCATGAAAAACAACAAAAAGCCAAATTAAAAATGTCTGGACACATTGCATTTAAAAGACTGGTAATCATAGGCAGAGGGAAATACAGACTGTGGGAAACAGTTCCAGCGTTGATCTGTTGCATACATGAATGGCAGCTGTACTGCATTAGAGCTGAATATAGAGGGGTATGGGGTAATAAAAATTTAATGAAATTTCTTGTTGCAGGGAATGAAAGATCCCCCTAGGGAGGGGGATTAAAGAATACTTTCCCAGTATCCCTGCTTGTCGTAGGAGGCGACTG
Organism: Birgus latro; assembly: GCA_018397915.1. NCBI lineage: Eukaryota > Metazoa > Arthropoda > Malacostraca > Decapoda > Coenobitidae > Birgus > Birgus latro. The sequence goes on along the minus strand of JAGKTI010007945.1, from coordinate 12,312 downwards.
AATGGGGCATTTTTGTCTCCAGTCTTTCCTTACTGTCTTGCTCTTCTGTCCTACCTCTCTTCTTGGAATTTCAGTTTTTCTTCCAGCCTTTACTTTCCCTCGACTCCTACAAGTGCCATATAGTTATATATGGTTTGGTGCTAATTCTTCATTATTTCTTCCATTCCTTCCCAGTGAAAAATAGACAGTTATTGTACGCCTAGTTAAAAGAGTATAAATATAATGAAACTGAGATATGTAGGGCAGGGAGTATGTGGGGGTATGTGGTGGGGGTCGGTGGCCGGCTGTGGGGTGGTATCAGGCTGTCAGGCTTTGTTCCGTAATGATAGGCTGGATGACGGCTGGGAGAGAAGGAGGAAGAGGGAGGGGGAGGAGGGAGGTAGGCGGAAGAGGGGTAGGGAGGAGGGGGAAGGTTGAAAGGAGGAAGGTTAGGGGGAGGAATTAGCAGCAGTGAGGGAGGGGAGTAAAGTTGAAGGGGAGGAGGAGGGTAGGGAGGGACTATGTCAAAAGGCGGGGTGAGAGATAAAAGGGAGGTGAGGAAGGGAAGGTTACGGGAAGGGAGGCAAGAAAAGAGGTTGGGAATAGTTGAAAGGAAGGGAAGAGAAGGAGGAAAGGTTATTGGGGACGAAGAAGGGAGGGAGGGAAGATTAAAAGGAGAGTGGAAGGGAGGGAGAGAAGATTAAAAGGAGAGTGGAAGTGAGGGAGGGAAGATTAATAGGAGAGTGGAAGGGAGGGAGGGAGGGAAGATTAAAAGAGTGGAAGGGAGGAATGGTTAAAGGGAGAGGGAAGAAGGATAAAGTAATGTAGGTATGTAGGGAAGGTTAGGAGTGGTGTAGTATAAGGACAAATATACACAAAGGGTGAACTAGACCACATTTACAAAGTAGCCTAGTCGATGTCCAGTCTAAGATTACCACTCATTATCTCCCACACACAACTCATATCGGGGGCCTTGTCTCCTCCAGTGTCCCTGCACCGCTTGATTCCAACCTTTGTGAGACGCTATATGCCACAGAAAGGTGACTGCTTGCTTGTGGTCGATGGATTTGCTCGACTAGACAGACCGGGGTAGAGCAACGACAATAACTCTTAGTCTGAATTTAACCTGTTAATCTTATTTACCTGTATCCCCTCCTTCATTTTTTGTATTTCTCACACAGCCTCCTCCCTTCCCTCTCCTTCCCGTTGGCTTTCCTCATCTTTTTTCCTTTCTTCACATTCCTTTTCCCTTCCCACTCCATACCCTCCCTCATATACATCCATCCTCCTCCCCTCCTAGTTCCTTACCCTCCTTCCCTCTCCCGTTCCCACCTATCCTTTTTTCCAAATACATTACTTACCCTCCTTCTCCCCTCAACCTTTTTCCCCCTCCCTTCCTTCTCCCTCATCTTTCCCCTTCCTCTCCTCACACACTCTTCTTCCCCTCAAAGCTTGATGATTGATGCGCGATGATTGATAATGAGATGCGTGATGATGACTGATAATGATCATTATATTTGAGAAGCATACTGTTAAGAGTGAAGGAGTGGTATTAGTGTGGGCAAAAGATATCTATCTTGTTCTTGTGACCCCTTATCTGGACGTGAACCCATTGAACTGCAGGCTGGTCCACCGTACACCATCTTCATTTTGGGGTGACGGAAAGAGTCGAGGGACTACAATCGGGCAGTTGAGCCACGAGGGTATACCAGTTTCACCTCGTGAAGGCGTCCGTCTATAGAAAACTAAGGACTAAATACGTTATTAACCGTTCTTATATATCTATCCGTCAAGTGAAAGCATATTGTCAGATGAATCGGATACCTAGACCCACATCAACATCGACTAGCCATCTTCTGTGTTCTTGCCTCTAGCCTTGTTTACGTATCCTTTGTATATAAAATGCACTAAGTCAACAAATATATGACTACTGTTGAAAAGACAACTAATTTTATAATAGAATTTTCAACGTCTGCATAACCATCCTTCACCGAGATCGATGCTTCGTGTGCGTAGTGACCGTAGTCTGCCATTTCGAATGCGGCGCCTGTCTCGTGTGCTTGAAATCGAGTTATTTGTGTTGCTGCGGTTGATGTTTGCGTCACTTGACGTGCGAGTGGGTTGGCAAGAATACGTGGATGATGACGTGAGGGCCGCGGCGTCTTGTGAAGCGTCGGGGTGGCAATTGAGGTAAGGGTGATGTTTATTTCCTCAGATTGGTAGGGTTTTTGTTCTGTGTACAGGTGGCGAAGGTGTCAGACGAAAACAAACCGACTAGTATGCATAATTACCACTGTATGCATTTACAGACTAACCCGTTTATGTTTATAATCTGTGTTGGTATTTGAATACCAGAACATGGAAAATAGTAACGTTAATAATGTAACGGTATTGTTTAAATCATTACGATAAGTGTTGCTTGTTGATTTCTTTCTTCTAACGGTATTGAGCCGCTCCGTCAATATAGTTTGGTTGCATGAAGTTATAATTTTTCCCCTTTAGTATAACAGTTCAGATATCTTTTGGAGTTAGCATGAGCGGAAGTCTTGGCTGCCTGCATTTATAGTCGGGTTTTCATCTTATGCAACTTTGCTACACGTATTGCTCGTTATGGAACCTATGTTTAAAAATATATACGAAGCGAAAAGAGGGTGTTAATGGGTAGCTTGGAAAATAAATCGTTAAGGAGGAGGTGTTAGGGGGATGTGGTCTTGTGGGTGTTAATGTGGTGGTTTTGGATGGGAACGGCCCGTGTTTTTAGTCAGGAAAGAAGGCTCCCTAGCACCTATACCTTGGCGATTTATTTTTGGATATGGTTGGTTAATATTCTTTTGCACGTTATTGATGCTGTGCAGAGTATGGTGATGTTTAAAGTATTATAATTTGGACAGTAAGGTGTAATAAGAAAAATGTTTTAGGAAAAGGTATTAGAGAGAATATGGCCCATTATGTTTCGATTTGTACTGAGGAATTCTTAAAAAAAAAAAAAAAAAGTGCGATTTTAATAAAATCGTCAATTTTCCCAGGAATTTATTTTGAGTCATCAATTTCCCTCAAAGAAATTATTTGATGGACAGCATAGCCCTGGTGTAATTTGATGCTTTATTCTATGGCTACTAAGATGTCAGGGCTAATGTGGTCATAACCGTTAGCAAAGTATTGATATGCCAGTGGTGCAGATTGTGTTGGATAACTTGTGTACAGTTGTTGTTTTTTTTTATCGGTGGATATTTGTAATCTTTGTTTTTAGATTTATATATTGAACAGTTTCGTATTTATTTTTTTCAAGTAATCTGTGTATTTCCTTGAAGTTCTTGGTGTAGTTAATATTAAATATATCTGCTTTTATTTCCTTTGTGTTCTTAACTTCTGGATGTCCAGCATTCTCGGAATGTTTATTCCTAGATTTTTTTCTTTTTTACGCGGTTAACTTTCTGCATTGATTTTTTTTTTTCCCCTGTCTGTCCCGCCTTGTTTCTTTGGCTGCTCTACTGACAGGTTCTATTTGGCTTGTTTCAGTCCTGCTTATGAACTGATTTGTACTTTTTTTTTTTTTTTTCCTGATGGCGTTCTTCCAGTGATGACACTTGATAGCCGTGGTTGTGTGTGCTTCCCCGTGGTTTATGCATTTTTCCCCCCTGGCTCTTGAAGTCATTCTAAGTGTGCTTGTACCATACACATTCGGAGCATCTTGTCTTGGTCTTTGAGGCACCTGTTTGTGGGATGTTTTATTGCTTAACATTTCAAACTTTTGTGTATTAATCCTTCTCTGGTGGCTGGGTACTCTAAAATTGCGCAGTAGTATCCTGTTTGTGTACCTTCAGTGTCCAGGTTTTTTGGAGTTTTAATAGACTTGATTTACCCTACCAAAGTTGTTTCTTATTGGATGTCTTGTTGGTATATGTAGTTGTAATCCGTTCTAAATACCAATATTGGTCTTTTGCTCCTTGTCTCTGGAGACATTACTGGTGTTTATCCATTCTTTTTTCAGATCTTCTTGAAGATCTTGTCAGTGTTGTCATTGTTTTGTGTGTAGAATACGTGTCCTCAGTAGTTATTCTTTTACGTATACAGTCTTGACTTGCACTAGCAATTTTACATTGCTTCTCTTGTCCCTGGGTTTTGAGAGTAAGTTTTACTCTGGCCATCGTTACATCTGTCTTTCTGTATCAGTCTCTATAAATCAATCTGGCTATCTGTTTTTAGCCATCTGTCTATCTATCAGTCCATTTAGCTATATGTCTTGCCTGTCTGTCCATCTTTGTATTAGTCTATCAATCCATCTAGCTATGTTTTTATCCATCTGTCTAGTTAAAACTATGTTCCTGGGGCTTTCCCCGTTTTGACTTTCTTTATTGCTTCCACCACTTCCATCCTACTTTCTTCCTCTCTTCTCAACCCTTCTTCTCCCAGCCACTTATACTTGCATTACTTTCACTCTCTGTGTTCAACAATTCATTAAAGTGTTCTCTCCATCTGTTCACTTTTTCTCCCATCTCCACTAGTAATCTACCATTTTTATCTTTCACACCCCAGTTAACTTCGTTGGCACCCTGTCTAACTCTCTTTACCTCTTTCCAGAACGTTTTCTTACATTTCCTCCACTTTACACTCAAATTCCTTCCAAATTCCTCACCCACTCTCTTCTTACTCATCTTTTCACCTCTCTCCTCCTCTCTACATACTGTATAAACTCTCTCTTCCGTCTCTCAAGTTCGTCGACGCCCCTGTTCCTCATCCACGCATTATATGTTTTCTTCTTTTGTGCCACAGCCTCTCCCACCTCTTCAGTCCACCATGCTGTTCCCTGAACCCCCCACCCCCTTTCGTCTTCTCTTCACCCCACATACCACCTCACATGCTGCACAGATTTCTTCTGTGAATATCTTGTACACATCTTCCACGCCCCCCATCTGCCCCAATCTATATTTACCCAATCGCTCCTCCACCTCCCTTTTATATTCAGCCTTTATTCCATCCTCTTGTAACTTTTCTACCCTCCTTGTAAGAACTTACTTCCTCCTGTCCTTCCCTTCTTCTCTTCCTACATTTTGTTTGGACCCTGATTCTGACCGCCACCAAGTGGTGGTCAGAAAGTCCACTCCCCCATCCTCTGTATACTCTTGCATCCATTACACATCTCATCCTTTCATCCACACACACAGTCAGTCATTGCCTTCCGTTCATTCAGTTCACCATCCACCCTTCTCAACACTCGCCATGTATACCCATGGATTTACGCGGTTATTTTTTATTTTATTTTATTTTATTGTCGTCTGTCCAGCATTGTTTGTATTACTGCTCTGCTGTCAGGTTCTTTTTGGCTTGTTTCAGCCCTGCTTGTTTACTGTTTTTTTTTCCCCCCCCCGCTGGTGGCGTTCTTCCAGTTGATAGCCGTGGTTGTGTGTGCATTTTTTCCCCCTGGCTCTTGAAGTCATTCTAAGTGTGCTCGTACCATACACATTCGGAGCATCTTGTCTTGGTCTTTGGGGCGCCTGTTGGTGGGATGTTTTATTGCTTAACATTTCAAACTTTTCTATGTATTAATCTTTCATCTGGTGGCTGCGTACTCTAAAATTGCGCAGTAATATCCTGTTTCTTTCTGTGCTACTCTACTTTGTTGAAATGTACCTTCAGTGTCCAGGTTTTTGTAGTTTTAATAGACGATTTACCCCACTAAAGTTATTTGTTTCTTATTGGATGTCTTGTTGGTATATGTAATTGTAATCCGTTCTAAATACCAATATTGGTCTTTTGCTCCTTGTCTCTGGAGACATTACTGGTGTTTTTCCATTCTTTTTCAGATCTTCTTGGAGGTCTTGTCAGTGTTGTCATTGTTTTGTGTGTAGAATACATGTCCTCAGTAGTTATTCTTGTTACGTATACAGTCTTGACTTGTCCTAGCAATTTTACATTGCTTCTCTTGTCCTTGGGGTTGAGAGTAATTTTTACTCTGGCCATTGTTACATTATTGACCTGCTTTCTCCTTAGTACTCCTAAGTGACCTACGTATGCCCGCTGGTGACTACCTACCTAGCCCTTCGCACAAACGCCACGATTACAAACCCCCCCTCCCTCTAAGGGAGGTCGCAGGGGTGGTCGAGGCTGGCGTCGGGCACCCTTATCGGGGACCTACCCTATTGAAAATGCTTGGGGAGCCACCCCAGTTTGCCGCCTCCTATAACCACCCCTGCTAAGGGACCCCCTCATGGCACTGCCTTCGGGGTTCGGCGTCGTACTACGGCAGACTATTCTACGGCTGTCACCAGTGGGTTTACCTATACAGATAAAGCAGGAGTAACGACGTGGCCAGGTTCAAGTCTGTTAGGTTTGTCGGCCCGCATAGAGACCAAACCCCAGTTAGTATTGAGCATTTTGGCAGAGATGTTTTTAGTCTACGTGTGTTCCGAGACAGAGTCCAGTCTGAAGTTCCTTAATTTGAGGAAATTCTTCTTCATTGCCAGCGACTAAGTCCAGTAAAGGTGAAAAACAGGGTTAAGTTGGAAAAATTCTTCCTCTATGCCAGAGGCAGTCCCAATCTGCATTGTTGGTGGGCAGAGGTGCTGGCAAGGTGTGTTAACTGTGTGGTGGCTGGGCTGGACTGGCTTCACCACACCACCATCTCTTCACCCACCGGGAAACAAACGAACAACACAAACTGTCGGTATCCAGTCAACGATCAACTGGTCACTTGCTATTCACGTTGTAGTACATTATATAAATACATATATACAGTATTTTGTATTAAATGGTTGCCTTTTTGGTATTATTATTGTTGTATTTATGCCAGGTTATTGTTATTTATTATTGCTACTATAACACCACTACTACAACTACTGCTGCTGCTGTTGTTACAACAACAACCTCCAGACGATTTTATTTAACCTAGGTCACGCTTGTAATAGTGAAGGGGTAAATGAAGACTAATCCCTTCAATTCGGAGTCTCTCCAACGCTGAATAAAATCGTCTGGTCTCAGCTAAAATAAAATTTTTGTGTGTGTATACTAAACGCATTTATTTTATATAATGAAAAATGAGTCAGGAGTTGGTGGTGATGATGGTAATTAATGTTCATGTTCTGTACTAGTTATGATAATGATATCTATATGTATATTTCTACTGTCTGACTCTGGCCATAATGATGGTGTTGATTGTAATTTTGTTGTTGTGTACTACGGTAGGTAGTGGTGATGATCATGGTGGTGATGAGCCGAGCACATCAATTTGAATCTTGGACCATACTGTAAGTGGTATTGGAATGTTCGTAATACCTCTTCCTTAGCGATTTATTCTATATTTTCTCATTATCGTCCTGTGTGTTGACATTAAAACGCGATATAAATAGCATACCAGATAGGTGTAGGAAAGTAAGATGAGTCGCTAAGGAAGACGTGCTAGGGAGCCTCACGTGTGTTGTGGGCCTGCCATTCAGAACACGATGTAAAAAATAAATCGCTAAGGTAGAGGTGCGACGAACCAAGCCTTCATTAATACCTTCACAACTATACTCTTTTCACTTTTACTTGGCCTAAAGTTGAATGGTCAGATGTTGCAGTGAATTACCACTAGAATATAATGCTTGTCACAAAAAAGTGCCATGAAAAGGGTGCAGATCTGTATTGTTTTATCCTGTTCAGCTACGTGCAGATCTGTATTGTTTTATCCTGTTCAGCTACGTGAAATAATTGCTCTCTCTCTCTCTCTCTCTCTCTCTCTCTCTCTCTCTCTCTGTGTGTGTGTGTGTGTGTGTGTGTGTGTGTTTATCTACTTTATGCATTCCATCACTTTTTTTTATAGCATACCAGATATGTACTCTGTTGCGGTTAGGAAGCTTAACACCACCTCCTTACCGATTTATTTCAGGTTCTGCACCCATACTATATTCTTTTTGTGGATTCTATGTCGACGTTAAAAAGATAAGAACAAAAATAAAACGTAGTTTGAAGAATAAACCGCTAAGGATGAGGTACTAGGGAGCTTCCTTAACCGACTAGAATACGGGCCTTTTGTACGAGAGGCCATAATTACGATATAATAGTGATATAAACGCATGACAGTTTAATATACATAATTCGCTAAGGAACACTTGTTACTTATTCACCTTAAAATTCACATATGACGAAAATTATGTAAGTATTTAAGCGATATTGATAGCATCCACAAGAATGTTAAGGTGTAATATACAAAATAAATCGAAGAAAATGTACTAGGAAGCATCAGTGCCGCCCTTACTGTCATTTTTATACACCATTACAGCAGAGTAGGGTATTAAGGTGTAATATGCAAAATAAGTCGCGTAGGAAGAGGTGCTACGTAATTTTAAGTACTGTCAAAATTTAAAAGTCCCGCGCTTTAGATGTAAACGCTGAGATTCACTTTCCTCATTTATTATTTTCAGCTGTTTTTACAGGCTTTTCTCATCATATTTGGTATGTTTCATTTCATTTTCTTCACTTCTCGTGTCATTTCTATTTTATTTACGTGTATTTAATTTGTTTTTGTCCATTTCTTATCACACGAGCATTTAAAACCGTCATCTCAGTCATACATAGTGTTGCCAATCTAGCTATTTTCGGTATATGTAATGATGTCTTATTTTCATATAAATTTAATTTGTAGCAGCAAAGAATCTAGCCATCATATAGGGAATTTTACAACGATTTATGAATATTGTAAATATTTTGTATTTTTCTTGTAATTCTGGGGAGATTCTTCGGTATAACGTTCTAGCGCTTTTTACGAGCAAGTTTAGGTTTGTACTCGTTCATTTAAGTTTTAAAGTCTGGTAGTAAGAACTCCATCGATAATGCAGACAGTTTTACACCAGTTTAGAAGTATTGTGGAGATTTTACATTTTTCTGCCATTTTGGGGGAGATTTTGCATATAAATAAATTTAACGGTTTTTAATAGCAAGTTCAGCGCATTTTGTGATTGGCAATTCTACTCAACATTGACGTCCCCTGGGGCACATACACGGTATGGCTTGAATTTTGTTTCATTAATTTCTCTCTTATTCTTCACACCCTCAAAATAATATGTAAATTCATTGCCACATTTGATCAGGGTTTTTAAATAGATGGGCTAGAGTAAATTTTTTAGATGATAACATGGCTGGAAAACTTGGAAGAGGCATCGACTTGGCTGACGGGTTACCCAAGCCTATTTGCACCTGACATTGATCTCCAACTTTTATTATTTATTTATTTCTTTAGCTTACATGATGGCTGAATGTAGTTAGATTGCATGGTATATTTGACTAGTAACCAAGGAGATTCATTTCTACATCTTAAGCTAGGGTCATCAGATTTCAGGGAACCCTAACTCTTTCAAATTTGAGTAGTCCAGTACCTTTAGATAAAAAGAAAAAGAAAAAAAGCATCACATTATCCAGTGTTTTTGCCGTGCAGGGCGAATCCCCCATATATCGGATGTAGTTTGTGGGTAGTTTGGAATTACCTAATATTGGTACACCCAAGTAAACCATGTACCTGGTAGTCAGTGCAATTTTAAGTAATTTTCATGCACATTCATCGTAGGTGCACTCTTTAGTGCTTGGTAAAATTGTAAATGTCTGCTAATTTAGGTTTGGTTAGGTTAGGTCAGCTTATAATGTACAGGTAGGTGCAGTAAAGAATGGAGATTGGAACTGAAGAATTATTTTCTGTATGGATTAGAAAACATTAATTAGTATAGTCTGGGAACCAAGTGTAATTGGCCCATGCAAGCCGACTGGGTGCAAGCATACTTTATAGTATGCGACACTGGTTCAACCACAGCACCCCTTATGTCCGCCAAAGCAGTACTCGGTCGGAAGAACGCTTCTAAAGTTTAACACCCTGGCGGGGCGCGAACCCTCGTTCTTCAGTGTACGAAAACACACACTTTACCACTTTAAGTGCACCCCAAGAAACTAAACAAAACGCATTGCCTTGATGGACGAAGTGTAAACAAACCTCCACCATAGTCACACATCAAAGTCCATACAATATCTAGCTTATTTTTAATTTGGGAAGAAACGTCACAGAAGAAAACTGATGTAGAACTTATAACGAATTGATTCCCGATAACATTTGCTAGGAAGCTGGTGTTTTGGCTTTCTAAAGATTATATCCTATTTTCAGATAGGCAGTGTAACAAAACTAGAGAAATGAAAGAGATTAACACATGTACTGTATTGCAATTTAACAGAATTTGAGCATGTGTAATTGCTATTTCAGGCAGTGATAATGGATAATAGTGGTAGGTGGTGGCGACCATCATCCACTCACTTGATGTAGTGCTGCGTTCTTCTTCCTTAGCCTTAATCATTCTTTTTCTGTCCCTGCCCTCCTCTCTTCCTATTTCTCTCATCTTTCCTGTCGCTTCTTATTGTTTTTCTTTCCTTTTCAGGTGGCTTTACATTGAGTGACAAGCCAAATGGTTTCCTGTAAGCCAAGAAACCATTTACAACGCTGGGTGGTAACCAAATAACCAAACCATACGTGTTCCCTACGTGTCAACAAGTGGGTTGGTGGAGGGTTAGTGCCCCTCCCCGTGAAACAAATAACTCAAAGTCAAATGGCCACCCCTTACGGGATTATGGCGTCTGGCAATAGAGATAGATAATGGATAAGGTATTTTTTCGCTAAATCAGATGTTTGTACAATTAGGGAGTTTTATTGTATTTGGCCAGCACTGAAGCTGGAAAAGTTTTCTTTTTCTTTTTTTTTTGGGGGGGGGGGGGGGGTAAACATGCTATGATGATGATGATGTCCTCTACTTTCATTAGTTCCTGGATTTTTCTTTCTTGTTTCTTCTTTTTAATATATACATCCCCATGTGACATCCAGTGTAATTATTTCCTTAGTAGCACATATAGTGCTCATTCTGTTACATTCATGTACGTTCTAACCTCCATATACTGTATCCTCCTTTTTTACAGGTCACGTTTCACTGCAGTACGAGACGTGTTACAGAGAATACCATGGACACATAAGGAGGGCCTCATGGTCAGGAGAGGCAAGAGTTCCCCATGCCTCTTCCATCCACTCCTCAAGCAGTAAAACTCCATCCGGTTCTCCTCTAACACTCAGCATGTCCCCCAGGTAACAGAACAACTCCTCCATGTATTCTAAGGACAGTAGCTGTCATCTTAAGGGGAATAGACTGTTGTTACTTATGAAGGTACATTTCTATCTATTTATTGCCAGAAACCATAATCCCGTAAGGGATTTGACTTCGAGTTATTTGTTTTACAGGGAGGGGTGCTAACCCTCCACCAACCCACTTGTTGACACATAGGGAGCACGTATGGTTTGGTTATATGGTTACCACCTAGTGTTGTAAGTGGTTTCTTGGCTTACAAGAAACCATTTGGCTTGTCACACAATGTAAAGGCACCTGTAAAAGAAAAAAAGCAATATGAAGCGACAGGAAAGATGAGAGAAATAGGAAGAGAGGAGGGCAGGCACAGAAAAAGAATGATTAAGGCTAAGGAAGAAGTACGCAGCACTACATCAAGTGAGTGGATGATGGTCGCCACCACCTGCCACTACATATTATATTATGGATATTAGTTTTCTTTATAATTAAAAAAAAAATCCTTAACCCCTTCATACCAATGACACATCTTTGATCTTCTTGACACCTCCATACATTTTTATTCAACTTAGGAAGGAGCTTCTAGTGGACACTGTATCCAATGCCTCCAGCACACAAAATTCTCTCTCTCTCTCTCAGGCTGAATAAAATCATCTGAATGTTGCAATAATGATATGAAAAATATTCATGGCACTGGAGTGAAGGTTTTGATTGAAAATATATGGGGTTAATGCCTGTGATTTCTTGCATAAGTAATGTTAATGTTGATATTTTTCAAAGTGTTTATGTGATGTTTTGCACAGTTAGTGTTTTTTTTTTCATCATCATCCAGACCTCCTTTTCCACCCTTGGGCAGGGTGAGGAATAGCAACATCCAGACAGCCCAAATTTGCCCAGTCCAGTGGGCCATGCTTCCATTCACTCATCATTCAAGCCCCCGGAATCCTGGCTCTGTCGGATACACTAAAAACATTCACCACGTTTTGTAGCCTCACATACAGTAGGCGCGGAAAGTATTGACGTTTTTTTGCCGACGTCATTCTTTTTTGTGTTAAGTGAAGTAGGATCAATACTACCCTCCCCTGTGATGCGAAATGAGCTGATGCTTTTTCAACGGGAGCTGGCAACCCTGCTTGATAGGTTTGGCACCACAGGAGCAGGCTCAGTAATGTTTGGGCAGCCACAGGAGGAGGATCGTCTCTGTATGTGATGCACCACGAGGGCATGTTTTGACTCAAATAACACAGTTATT
>JAGKTI010007944.1:23015-35177 GCA_018397915.1 Birgus latro | reverse complement strand
TTATACAAGGAAGAAGGAATCAAAGGCCATGGGCCCGTATACTGTTCCTTCCAAGAAAAAACAAAAACAATACGAAAGAGAGCCAGATTCAAGATCCGTTCATTTCGAGATGCCTGGACACACTGTGTTTGAAAGACAAGATCATAGGAAGTAGGGAATACAGACAGAGGAAGACAGTTCCAGAGTTGACCAGTTGTAAAAATGAAGGACTGGGAGTAATGGTAAACTCTTGCTGTGGAGGGTTGGAGAGAAAAGGGATGAGAGTTTGTTGCTAGACAGGTGTTGTGTGCCCATCGCAGAGGTGGAGGGGTGCAAACAGACAATTCAGAGGAACAGTGACCGTTGAAGTAACAATAGAAAAGAGATAAAGATGCAACAGTGCGGTGAAGAGACAGAGGTTGAAGGGAATCAGTAAGAGGAGGAGAATTAATGAGATGAAAAGCCTTTGACTCCACCCTATTGAGAACAGCTGCATGTGGGGAGCCTCCCCACCCAGGAGAATTGTACTCCACACAGGGGTGAATAAAACCCCTGTACAAAGTCAACAACTATGCAGGGGTAAAGAAAGTTCAGAGTCGGCTTAACACACCTAATCTCTTGGAAGCAGATTTCACAAGAGATGTAAAATGTTCTTTCCAAAATAAATCCCGAGTGAATGAAACCCCAAGCATGTTCAAGGATGATGCAGGACTGAGTTGGACATTATTAAAGATTAGTGGGTAATCCTGTGGAAGATTTTGTTGGGTTGATAGGTGTAAGAACTGAGTCTCTGAAGCATTAAAAACAACAAGATTACTTTTACCTCAGTCAGAGATATGAGCCAAGTCAGACATTAGGTGTGCCATGCCTCATCCCTTGTTTGTTGAAGTAACTGCTGAGATGGACGTTGCAGGAACCAAATGGAAAGGTGAAGGTGAGAGACTTCCTCCTCGAAAGGGATTCCATCATGTGGCGGCACTAATGTAACCAGGTGGCTATGCTGCCTGGTTATAAAAACTTCCCTCAAATCCCTCCCTATCCTCCAAATGAAGGATGGTGGACAGCAGCAGTGGGATAACTTCAGCAGCAGTCCACTGGGTTCATGTCCACATGAGCTCAGGGCCAGTACAGCAACAGCAAAAATCTCTTGTACTGAAGGGGTTAATGAAGCTACACACAACCCCTGCAGTCCCTCCTACACAGAAGAAAACAGCCTCACAGCACCAGGAATACAGAACAACATGCTGTATATACATCATCAGACTGAAAGGGTTAAAATGGAAAAATACACAAAGTTTTATTAGTAATGTAAAAAACTAATTAAGTACTTATGTAGGTTCATGGCACATTTAGTAATCTATTCTGAAGGTTTTAGTTTTCACATTAACTTATCTATAGTGCATCTCTTTTGTTGCACATTTATTTCCTTACAGATCATCTCCTAGCTGAGGGTTATTATGTATATTCTCATTTCTCTCCATCATTTCTTAAGAAAGTAATAAATCAAAGTCTATTTCTTAAGCAAGTGAGTAAATATCAGATTTTCCACATACAGCGCAATATATAGCATTACAATATCTATTATATACATACCCTATGAGACCACCTTTACATATGAAAGTTCTTTAACTGCATAGTTTTATATACACCAGAAATACTATATACAGAGGTGTCTCTCCACATCGAGTATTTACACATTAGAGTTGGAAGAGCAGAGTTGTGAAATGAAAGATGGAGTCAACGATGGCAGTAGCCAACCCCATATTACCCCACCTGAGGTGCAGGGTCTCAAAGCTAGCCTACCATAATCCAGTACATTTAAGGGTAGATGACCAACCTACTTCCCTTGAAGGCGTGACATGACTGAAACACCTCCAGTCACCTCTTGGGGATCACACCTATGCAAAGCCATCATTCCAACTGGAGCGTTTGAACCACTACACCATCAGGTGCCTCTCTAATATATTTCCAATCTGTAGACTATTTTATAAAAGAATATTCATATAGACTGCTCTTTAAGATTACACTCTTAAAAAATGTGAAGAATTTAGATCTCAATGCTGTGAAAGGATAGACCTACGGTATACATCAAATCGTACTGAACCAGTAATCACTTCAAGGTTATATATAAATTTACTTTAAAACATCTAAGGGCCATATTTTAGGCAGCACAGGAGGCTTTGCAGCACCTTTTCCAATGCTATTTACTTTACATATTACACCCTGGTATTTTCTTGTACAGTACTGTTTGTTATTTATATAACTTTCAGTAAATATAACAAGATACTGAGGTGTACACTGCAGAATAAATCCTACAATAAGACATACTCCTGTATGTTACTTATATCACTTTAATAACATAACAGGACTGTGAGGTGTAACACGTACAATAAATCACTGAGGACAAAGTGTTAAGAATTCACCCAAGCCAATTGGAATACGGTGCTATTGTAATATATGAAGGTAATGGACAAGAGATATGATCTACGAGACTTTCAGATAGATCTTTTTGAGTTTTGTACTTCACTTCAGCATTCAAAAATCCCACTGTAACATATTCAGATTGTGACTGTACAGTAACTATAGTCTTTTTACCTTACAGTAACTATAGTCTCTTTACCTTAACTTGGCTTGGCCCAGATTTTTGTCCTTTTACAGTTTAATCCAAGTAGCTTACTGGTAGAATGCAGTACTTAGGCTCTACATCCTTGCCATCCTACAGCACCAATACTTCCTTGGCTTAATCTGTTGCTACAGATCAGCATATGAGATGGAGAGATAGATGATAATTATTGGCCAAGTTATGGTAAAATGGGTATAGATATTTTACCAATAGCAAATGAGTTATACAATGCCATAGTGATTGCAAATCCACTCAGTCTATATATATGCCTCTTCTATTTTGTTCTTGTCATCTCCTGTGGGTTTTATTCAGCTCAGGAGAGACTTCATACTGGAGGGATCTGGCTGAGCCTTAATGGAGCCCTTCAATATGAGAGACCTTTCCGAGCTGAAGAAAACAGTCTGATATCAGAAAGAACATTCTATACTCTTGGCCCAATTTTCATCCTTTTGCAACAAATCCATAGAGCTCAATGACTGGAGAACACAATACTATGGCTTGGCATCCTTTCCACAGCATTCTTCATGACCATCATAATATTCTGGTGCTAATGTATTCTTACAACTCGGCATTCATGATGAAGAGATGGCAATTTTGGGCCAAGTTAATGTAAAAAGAGTACAAAGAAGACATCACACAGAATGAATGGTTAGAGGTTATATTTCTATATCTATAATTATCTAAGTCCGAGGTGCTAAATTTTAACGACACAATTACTTGTATGTGTGATTTAAAAACTAATATTAATAACCTATCAGACTTTCAACATTTAAAGTATATATTGGCTTCAAGTAGTTTTAAAGTACTAGTATACCTCAAACTTCAACTCATCCTGGAATCCAATGACATTGCACAATATCTAATTTCACAGCAAGCGTTCAAAAGCATACTCGAATTTGGGTAAGATAAACGATATGATACGAAAGAACGTGCATACTAGATGGCAAACATTTTACAGTCTCTAAAGTTAATCATATACCTTCCACAGCATGCTTTTAAAAATATATGTCTCCATCGTTACTAAACATCAATATTTTCACAGTAGCTATAAATTTCAACATATGTCTTCCACAGCAAGCTTTTCTGTTTTGCTTCGTATCCACAGACTTTCCACATGCAAGCCATTTAACAGTCTCTTAAATTCAGCATATAACTTCCATAACAAACCTTTTCATGTTTTTAAATCCATTCCACACTTTCTAAATTTAAAGAGTATTCCAATATCAGATCATGTAATAAACATTCAAAACACAACAAATGCCTTAGCTCCTAAACAAATCAAATAAATACAAAGCAATGGGTATTAACGACTCTCCATGCACACTTTCATAGACAGGGATACACTTTGTTAAACAGATCCAAGCTACCTTTATCTTGACTTAAAATTACTGAATACAGTAACACCTCCTTAAGTCAGACTAATTCAGGCTTAAGCTTATCTGACTTATCTCTGACTATCCTATCCCTTGGGAGAATTACAAGCCTTTTGCTATTAATATAAAAAAGAAAAGTAAAATGCACTTAAACTGCTGCTAAGTTGCTGTTTCAGAAAGATTAATTTTTAGTTTTCCCTACAGAATGGTTATATATTATGCAATAACAAAAAATGACAAAGTACAGTACTAGCAAGCCAAAACTACATCTAACTTAAGGAGGTTTTACTGTACAGCTGCAAACTGTACAGGGAAAAGAAAAAAAAATCAGTACAATAAGTCCTTGTTATATATATGTCCGAGATTTGTTGCAAAATATCACAACTTTCATAATATTTATATTGTAAATTGGGGGATAAAAGATAAAGGAAAGGTGGGGACAAATGCTGATTACCTATGGTGCTCATCTCCATACCTTAGGCCTTTCAGCCTGTGGTAGGCTATTCACCCACTATCTTATGGAAGGTAAAGGTGGGCAGATGCCATGGAGTGCTTAGCCATGGTGCTTATCTCCATAATTCAGGTCTTTCATCTATTATCTTGGTACACATGACCACTGTATCATTCATGTAACCATCACTACCTCTCCTGCATATCACCCTGGGGTGTCAAGAGACAGGTGAAGCCAGGAGTCCCAGGGCCTGAATGCTGAGTGAATGGGAACGTGGCTTATTCAACTGGCAAACTGTGATTACCAATATGTGCACTGTAGTATGATAATGATGGTGATGATGATAGTGATGGTGATGATGAATGTGAAAATGGTGGTGGTGATGATGATGATGATGAATGGATGACCCCTGGGTCGAGTGGCGTCAGATGCCCACACCAGGATTCAACCCAGGCACTAATGGGGCGACAGCTTTGCACCCAACCATGCTAGCACTCATCTATAAAGTGGGGGGGAAATGGGTAAATCAGCTTTCTTTTCAGCAATATAATTTTAATAGGCAGTAGTTTAGTAATATAAAAAAAAAAAAAAAAAAAAAAAGGGAAAGA
Organism: Birgus latro; assembly: GCA_018397915.1. Lineage (NCBI taxonomy): Eukaryota > Metazoa > Arthropoda > Malacostraca > Decapoda > Coenobitidae > Birgus > Birgus latro. Next base: position 30,143 of record JAGKTI010007944.1, on the reverse strand, counting down.
AAAAGGGCATGCTATAACCAAGACTTATTGTATACAAGGTTGGCCGTATAGAACACTGCTCTTCCACTCTGTCAGGAGATTTCCCATATGTTGCTTGGAGGGCTCAGTTGGCATTGTACATATCTACCGTGCATCCTTTAATCATTTCCTACTCCCACTGCCTCATCCACACCCATACCAGCAGACTGAGCCATCCCCACAACACACAGGATACTGCCAGGTGAGTTCCTAGTGTAGTGCTATTTACGGATCACCCTGTACTCCACGGATGATTCAACCTCTATCTATTTTACACCTGGATAATTACCCTAAGAGTATTGGTTCAGAAGCAACACTGACATTAAACCCACTCTGAGATGTAGGCTCCCAAGGCCAGGCTAACATAGTCCAGTATATTTAAGGGTAGATGACCAGCCTATATCCCCTGGTGGCACTACACAACTAAAAAAAACTCCAGTCACCTCTCAAGGATTAAACCTATGCAATGCTGCCACTTCAACTGGTGTGTGCTAACCACTACACCACCAGGAACCTAATGGTAATAGCTGTTGTTGTTGCTTAACCCCAATCTGTCTGGCCTAGCAGACCCATCAATCACAAGTATGCAACTGCTTCTGTGGGACCATCCTACAGGTACAGTAGAATACACAGTGAAGAGATCCAGCACCCCTAGTGGTAGACAATGCCTCATCAGGGTCCTTCCCACAATGAGGTGCAAGGAAATAGGAGGTTTGACTCCCAGATTAGATGCCATAGCTTCACCCAGGGTGCACAGTGCCACCATGTGTAGGCTCCTTGTCAGCACCAGCAGCAATAGTGAGGACATAAATCTCATATTACTGCTTTATGATATTCACACATCTTATACATGCTGCTCAGTTGGGGTGACTGCATACCAATGCTCCAAAACATAAGCTAGTTACATTTCTTTGGGCCAAATGATAATTGGCAAAGAAGGCATCACAGCACCTCTTCCTTAACATTACATCTCACCACTGTCTTGTTTGTTATTACAGAATTATCAGGCATGGACTGGGAATGTACATCTCCCCCATTTTTGCCAGACCAATGATTACTGCCTAGGGTATGTATGGCTTATAACTGCTGTGGTGTCTGTATTACTGAGCTCTAACAACATTAGTCTCTGGAGTCTCTGAAAGACACTGTGCCCCAGGGCCTCCACAACTCTTAATCTGGCTCTGCACACAAGCCAATGTTAACACTCAAAATGCAAGACTAAATCACCAAGGAAGAGTTGCTACAAAGCTTCCTATGCCACCTAGAATGTAGGCCTTCAGCCTTCATATGAGCAATTGCTATCAAAAGTAGCTACACAAAAGTACTATCTACAAGAACCATGATCACAATACATACAAACTTGGTGAATAGATGAAAACAGTACAAAGGATAAAACTCTTACAACAGAATAAACCTTTGAGGGCAACTTATAATATCTGTGGGGATATCCTGTAGTAAAAATAATACATACACAGGCTGGGTCATATATAACACCCCTCTTCCATTCCCCCAGATGATTTCTTGTGCCTTGCATGGACAGTTCAGTCAACACTATTAACGTCTACCATGCATCATTTATTCATTTCCTACTCCCACTGCCATATTCACACCTGCACCAGCAGACTGAGCCATCCCCACAACACATAAGATATCCTCCAGTGAGGTTCTACTGGAGTGTTATTTGCAGACCACCCTGTATTTTTCCACTGCTGCTCAGGCAAACACTGGATAATTTTCTTCAGCAGAATGGTAACTGTAACTCTATTTTGTCCCCTGTGGAGGGTAGGAGGGTAGGTTGTCAAAGAGTTACAAACTGTTCTGATAGACCCTTCAAGGCCATAGACTCCAGTGGGTATTCTATTCAGGCTTGTATCCAATGATTCGTTCATCTGAGAATACTCCTAACACAGGGTCAGAAAAGGGAGCTTTGAATAATTATACCACTGGAAGTGGTATGTTGTAGTGGCAGTAGTTGCAACCCCACGCTCATCTGAATGTGAACCCAGGACTGTAGAAGCTGCCTTCTCCAGCAGACCACTATCCTACTTTTATGGAGATAGAGTGGGAGTCTTATGGACACTTGTTTAGCCGGGCATCTCCACCACCCAGTTATATTGGTGCCACAACATGAAGATGTCCCTCTCTAGCACCATGGCATGCTGTGTGAAGTCAAAACAATAGTAATGGTGATGGATTGGCATGAATGTATTTGAAGCCCACAAAGGTAAAGTGAAACCAAGGATCATATTCTAGGTGACAAAGGAGGCATTCTAGCACCTCTCCCTTAGTGATTAATTTTGCTTACTATAGTAGACCTTCTCTATAATGGACTAGTTGGGGGGGAAGGCTGATCCAAAATTGCTGATAATCCATTAAGTCCAATGGTTCCCCCCTGAAGTGGGAATTTCAAGCACATACTGGAAAATAAATGAGTGAAATAGCATATTCTACTACTAATAATGAAAACTAAACCCATTTTACATTAACTAGGCCAATAATTTCACACTTGTCATAGCACTTCTTCATGACTAGACTAGCCCATGCAGTGGATAAAACTGCCACCAGCGCTGGTAACTGCCCTGTTAGTCGTCCTGCACGCAGGAAGTGATTCAGTTTCATCTGGTAGGCCTGCATCATATTCCCATGTAACAGATTTACCCGATGGTATCCGATATGTACGACAGTTTGGCCGGGTACCTCAAGTGTTCGTTAAATATGATATCCGGTCTAGTGAGGTATGGTAAAGCAAGATTTTACTTATGCAGTTGTTGTTGTTGCTTAACCCCAGTCTGTCTGGTCCAGCAGACCCACTGACCACAGGTAAACAACTGGTTCTGAGGGGTCATCCTACAGGTACGGTACAGTACAGTACAGTACATACGTTGTGCAGGAATCTGGCACCCCCTTATGGCAGACAGTGCCTCACCAGGGCTGAATCAGTGTCCTTCCCACAGTGAATGCAATTTGCATCAGTACCATACAAAAGGGTTATTTAGGTGTGATGTGCAAAATAATCACTTAGGAAGACATGCCATACATCCTCAGGCCAACTAACAATACAACTCCAATATGTGCCAACAAGCAGTACTGTTGTTTATATGCTGGGGCATAAAAATATGAATACAAATAAAAATAAAACCTCCAGCAGATGTTATTTATAACAATCAAAATTATATCCTCATAACATGCCACTGATGTCTTCCAAAATATCACATTTTCCTTACAACTGGAAAATCAGCTTTGTAGCTAGTAATGGATCTTTAACCCCAGGGACTTGAGTGATGTTCTTTTAAGTTTACTTTTGCCACATTATTAAGCTTAGGAATGTCCTTTCATACTGAAGGGGTTTAGTAGGTTATATCTATCCCTTCCAGTTCAAAATGTCTATCCTAAGTTGAATACCATCAAAAAACATCCCCAATCTCAATATGTTAATGGCAGCAATGAAATACGAACAATTATTTATTCTGTGGAGTAAATAGCAAAAAAGAACATCATAAAAGGTAGCACACAACGAGGACTTTGGGTAAGTATGTTTACAAGTACTTGAGGGAAAACAGGGGAAGCTTAGATGGGGCGGGTGAAATTAGCAGGGAAGAGTCCCTTTTCCGATGTGCTTTCCTTGATCCCAGTGAGCCATCCTTCCTCCTGCAATTGCAAAGAAAATAATACTGTAATCATCATTATAATCACGAGCTTTTTTCTGATACAAACGCATAAGATGCAGTGGTGAAACTATGAAGGAGGATGTCTGGGTGTGGTACATCCTCCCCCCCACCCCATCAGACCCTTGGTCCCCACATAAATTTTTTGATTAATTTGATGTGTGCACACTGTGCAGCAGTGTGCACTTATTTTCCAAAATATAGGCTGGGCATCTTGAAATCATATGGGTTTGTAAGCATGGCTATGAAACATACTTTAAATTGGTTTAACACACTTACACGATGGGCTGAGTAGGTCTCCTCAGACTGGGATGTGACCCGATCCTGACCCCTCATTTGTGCAGAACTAGCTATCCCACTGATAAAGGTTAGGCATTTACTCTGTTTCTAAAATTACAATAATACAATAAAACTACTGAAATGTATCATCCTAATGAATGGCTCATTCTGGCCAGGGTGTTTACCTGCTCTTCAGGATCCTCATACTCCACCACCTGGATAACCTCACCCACTTCGAAGCTGATCTCGTCCACATCCTCCCGTGTGTATTTGTAGGTGGCACGCACACGATACAGAACGCCCGGCGGTAGACCTTCTGTGGTCGCGCCTGAGAGCAACACAGATACAGTCAATAAGCCTGGCAATCTATATTTGCTTAAACACAATCTTCCCCTTGAAGGTGGTTGTTGTTGCCCAGTGCTCAGCTAGGCATGAAACTGGATGACCCTTGACAGAGGATGCCCTTCTGCAGTAAACCATCCTCCTTTGGGGAAATAAGGAAGATGATGAGGGATGTTTGTATTACCAGGCAGCAGAACCATTTGGGTATTATCAGTGCCACCATGAGAAAGCATCAATACCACAGAACATGACTGTTACTAATGAATTCTTAACTGCTGCTCATAATTTCCTATTAACTGGTCATTGTATGATATATCAACCTTGCTTACTCTTATGTAGATGTTAATGTTTTAATACATGTGCAGTTTGCCACATGGGTATGGGAAGTAATTCCATCTTGTGTAGTGTTTGTGATAAATGGGTGCACAAGAGATGTAGTGGTATTAGAGGCAGACTGCGAGATAATGCTGATCTTATGTGTGTGGCGTGTCGGGGAGAGCAGGTGGAGATTGTTAGGCGTGAGAGGGTTGAACTTGCAGGTGAGTCTCTTGAGTGTGTGGAAGAGTTCTGTTATTTGGGAGACATGTTATGTGCCGGAGGTGGGGCTGGAGTTAGCTCGGTTGCTAGAGTGAGAAGTGGTTGGAAGAAGTTCACGGAGCTGTTGCCTCTCCTGACATTGAGAGGACTCTCCTTACGTGCTAAGGGGTCTTTGTATGCAGCATGTGTTAGGAGTGTGATGCTGTATGGTAGTGAGACCTGGGCAGTAAAGGAAGAGGATATTCGCAGGTTTAAACGTACAGAAATGACAATGATTAGGTGGATGTGCAGTGCATCCCTGCGTGCAAGGCCTGGGGGAGCTGGGTTTACGATGGAAGAGTTGAGGGGTAGGATGGGACTGGAGTGTATTGGTGTTGTGATGAGGAGAGGTAGGCTGAGGTGGTATGGACATGTGGAGAGGATGGGGGATGATAATTGGGTACAGAGGGTGAGAGTGTTAATACTGGGGGAGGGGTTGGGAGGGGTAGACCGAGAAAGACATGGGACGAGGTCATTAAGTGTGACTTAAGGGTTAAGGGACTAAACAGGGAGGCTGCCAGAGATCGAGGAGCGTGGAGAGCCGCCATTAGGTGACCAAGGCTGACACATGCAAGCATGTTGGAGCCTTCAAAAATGAAATGAAACAGATAATATATAACCTTGAATAACTGTGCATGGATACTTGAAGTGTAGGTGACTTAATTCACTGAGCCAGGTCTAGCCACTCCCCAGAATTTGCCGTGTTTGCATTTTTGGGAAGCTGGGGCAACGAGCGCACTAGCTTAGGGGTCTGAAACAGGCTACCAACCAGGGCACATCCGTGTTAAACCTAGTCAGTATAATTTATAAAACTAACGATGGACTTCGAGCTTACCCCATTAAGCCTGTTTCATTTTTTGGTGGCAGCCATGAACACGAAAATGAATGACTCCTTCAATTACTTTACACAGAACCACCACCAAGATATGACTCATGCTGTGCAAAGCTGCTCTGCTACACTTTTCCTTGTGCACACAGCCATAGTCTTTACCACCTAGTCCAAGGATTACCAACCTTTAACTGATTCACCTGGTGAACAAGCCTACATCTTTTCTATCCTTAATGACCTAGAGCAGCTTGTACAGCACCCTACCCGTATCCCTGACCGCCTTGGAGAGAGTTCCAACATACTTGACCTTTTCCTAACAACTAATCCTTCTGCTTACACTGTTCATCTTTTCTCTCCGTTGGGCTCCTCCGATCACAATCTTATTACCTTAACATGTCCAATCGCTCCAGTACGGCCTGTGGACCCTCCAAAGAAACGCCACCTGTGGCACTTTGGAGCTGCAGATTGGGAGGCCCTCAGGCAGTACTTCTTTGATTTTCCATGGAATGATTATTGCTTCCATGGCCGGGAGCCATCTGAGTGTGCCTTGCGCGTTACGGAGGTTATTCTCTCAGGCATGGAAGCATACATTCCTTTCTCATATCCTCTGACTAATGCAAGAAAGCCTTGGTTTAATCACGCTTGTTCTAATGCTGTCCGCAACAAGGAGAGGGCCTATAAGAGGTACCGGAGCCAACCCACCCCTGAATCACACCTTTTATATATTTCTGCCCGGAATCGTGCTAAGTCTGTTCTTCGCTCTGCTAAAAACAATTTTATCCGTGCTAAATGTTCCCAACTCTCCAACTCGAACTCTTCTCGCTCCTTCTGGCACCTTGCCAAAAACCTTTCTAACAACTTTACCTCATCATCCTTCCCTCCTCTTTTCTACTCTGATGGCTCTGTAGCTATTTCTTCTACTGATAAAGCAGATCTCTTTGCTCAGACTTTCTCCTCCAATTCCACCTTAGACGATTCCGGTGCTATTCCTCCATCACTTCCCCCCTCTGACTTCCTATTGTCTGACATTAAAATTTCTTCAGCTGATGTGTTCTCTGCCATTACTGGCCTCAATACTAAAAAGGCATACGGTCCTGATGGAGTCCCTCCTGTTGTCCTCAAAAACTGTGCTTCTGTGCTCACACCCTGCCTAGGTAAACTCTTTCGCCTTTGTCTCTCAACTTGTACCTTTCCTTCTTGCTGGAAGTTTGCTCTCATTCAGCCAGTCCCAAAGAAGGGTGACCATTCCCAACCCTCTAACTATCGTCCAATTGCTTTAACATCCTGCGTATCAAAAGTTTTCGAGTCAATTCTTAACAGAAAAATTTTAAAGCACCTTTCCTGTCACAACCTTCTTTCTGATCGTCAGTATGGGTTCCGTCAGGGACGCTCCACTGGCGATCTTCTCACCTACCTTTC
>JAGKTI010007944.1:0-13726 GCA_018397915.1 Birgus latro | reverse complement strand
ACTTTAAAAAAAAAAAAAAAAAAAAAAAAAAAAAAGATAAACAGAAATACCCCATAAAAGAATCAAATTTTTTCTAATTACCCTGGTCACACATACATATCTGTGCTACTGGGTAAGAAGCTTAGAGCAACTCTGTTAAATGCTTCTTCAAATATCTGCAATGAAATTCCTTTCAGGATCATATTCTGAGTGGCCATGCAGCTTTTGTAACACCACTTCTTAGCCAATAATTCTGTACATTACACGTCAATATCCTCTCGTCTATTATTTATGAAAGCTCTGTCAATGTTGAAAACAATACAGTATACAGATACTGTAAACAGAATACAAAGAATGTTAAAGTTGCTGTTGTTGCTGCTCCTTAACCCCAATCTGTCTGGACAAGCAGACCCATCAACTGCAGGCAGACAGTGCCTCACCAAAATCCTTCCCATGGCAAGGTGCAGGGAAACATGAGGAGGTTTGGCTCCAAGGTTGACAGATCAGTTGCACTGCTCCACCAAGGTACAGAGCACCACCATGCGTAAGTTCCTCGTCAGAATTCTAAAATGTAATAAGGCACTTTAAACTGCTAGAGAAGAGGTGCTACAAAGCCTTACAGTATATGCCACACAGAATATGGTCATTAGAATTCACAATTAAAACATTCACCATTGTCATCTTGCCAGCTTACCAAAACATATGATATCTGAGTAACCTAGCTACGTAATGTTAACTTTAACCCCTGTAACCTGATCATGTTTTTTTTTTTTAATGATTCTACCTGTCACCAGATGATACTCCTGAGTACAGGAAAGATTCTGTACACTTTAGTACTTTAAACTTGGCACAAATTTTTGTCCTTTTGCATTTTATTTCACATAGTTCAGTGGCAAAATAACATAATTCTATGCCTCAATATCTTATCCTTATCACTTCATGACCAGCAAAATATTCTAAGGTCAATCTACTGTATTACATAACTCAGCTTTCAAGATGGAGGGCTGGCAATTTTACGCCAAGTTATGAGTAAATGAGTACACTGATGTCAGACACAGCCTTGATTAACCTTCTATACAAAGAGCTCTCCTGTGCTTAATAAAAACATTAGACAGTTGACACAATAAACAGAGAAACATGTACAAGTAGTAACAGTAGCTATAGCCCCAGGTTCAACTGCAATGTGAACCTAGTGAACTGCAGGTTGAAACTGCCCATCCCTGACAGCCCACCTTTTGTGGGATCGGGAGAGAGCTGTGGGATATTCGTATAACCAGGCAGTGCTCCTGTCCTGCTATATTAGTGTCACTGCATGCAGGTGCCCCTCTCCATCTATCTATCTATTGCCTGGTGTCTTAATCCCATAATGAGTATCCACAAAAAAACTGTTTGCATGCCACCCTGTCCTCTGCTATTTGCCTGCCCTCCCTCCAACTCACCTCCTCTCTCATATATTTCCCACTCCATCCTTCCATCTCATCCTTAGTCTCCTTCCCTGCAACTCATACATCCCTCTCTCATATATCTTTCCATTCCATCCCCCCATCTCATCCTTGGTCTCCTCCTTCCCCTCACTCACATATACTCTTGCAGTCAGTCAGTTTCCAGTACTGTACTAGAAAACTGCATCACAAGACAAAACAGATTGACGTTGTTAATACTGTAAATACAATATCAAATACCTTTCAAGGATAAAGATATTTAAAAAAAAAAAAAAAGAGACTATACTTTATCAGGTGTTCCATGATTTTTTTTTTCTTTTTACTTCAGCAGGCTTTTCTAAGGGTAATTTTGAGTGAAAAATTCTACATCAATTCACAACCATGCTCAACCACTGCAGAGTTACAAATACTGAGAACCTTATGGGTGACTTGGTCATCTTCATAATTAACCCACAAGATCATCAGAATTTGGAGCTCTGAAATGGCTGAGATCTGCACCCATGTTAATATAGCTTTTTATTTTTATTTTTCATTCTTTTTACCCGCCTGCCCTGGAAAACCTCCTGGAGTTTCAAGGACACAAGTCAAGGATGAGAGGGGTGGAAATGAATTATTTGAGAGGGGCATCTTCATTCTAGAGTGCAGTCTGGAACAATATAGGGATCAAACACATTCACTCACCATCATCTAGGCTAACTCTGAATGTACTGCTGAAAACTACACTCATTTTGTTTTCACCTGACAAAGATTTGTTTCCATCTGACAAAGATTTGTTTCAGCTTGGCTGATGGCCAGATATAGTCAATTTGGTAGGTTCATTGGACTAGTAACCATGGAGACTCATTCCTGTCTCAGGAATATAGCCCGCAACCACTCCAACCACAACTTAGAATTCAAATTGTGATAGTGGCCCAGTTCCCTCAGGTGAAAACAAACAGGTTATAGAGGCCTGCCTCTCTCTATTGTGGAATATTAACCATTTTTTTTTTTTTTAATCCAAGGAAGAAGGAACCAAGGGCCATGGGCCCACATACTGTTCCTTCCAAGAAAAAGTAAAAATAATACAAAAGAGAGCCAAATTCAAGATCCATTCATTTCGAGATGCCTGGACACACTGCGTTTGAAAGATTGGAGATCATAGGAAGCAGGGAATACAGACAGAGGAAGACAGTTCCAGAGTTGACCAGTTGCATAAATGAAGGACTGGGAATAACGGTTAACTCTTGCATTAGAGAGTTGGACAGAAAAGGGATGAGAGTTTGTTGCTAGACGGGTACTACGTGCCCGTCGTGGAAGTGGAGGGATGCAAGCAGACAGTTCAGAGGAACAGTGACCATTGAAGTAGCAGTAGAAGAGAGATAAAGAAGCAACAGTGCAGCGAAGAGACAAAGGTTGAAGGGAATCAGTAAGAGGAGGAGAGTTAATGAGACAAAAAGCCTTTGACTCCACCCTATTGAGAAGAACCACATGTGGGGAGCCTCCCCACACATGAGAGTTGTACTCCATACACGGGTGAATAAAACCCGTGTACAAGGTCAACAACTGTGCAGGAGTAAAGAAAGCTCGGAGTCGGCCCAGCACACCTAATCTCTTGGAAGCAGATTTCACAAGAGATGTAATATGTTCTTCCCAGGACAAATCCCGAGAGAATGAAACCCCTAACATGTTCAAGGATGAGGCAGGACCGAGCTGGACATTATTAAACATTAGTGGGTAATCCTGAGGAAGATTTTGTCGGGTTGATAAGTGTAAGAACTGAGTTTTTGATGCATTAAAAATAACAAGATTATTTTTACCCCAATCAGAGATATGAGCCAAGTCAGACATTAGGTGTGCCATAGCCTCATCCCTTGTTTGCTGAAGTAACTGCTGAGATGGACGTTGCGGAAATCGAATGGAAAGGTGAAGGGTGGAATCATCAGCATATGATTGGATAGGGTTAGATGTACAGCTTAGAAGGTCATTGATGAATAAAAGAAAGAGAGTTGGTGATAGGATAGAGCCCTGAGGAACACCACTGTTGATATGTCTAGGAGAAGAACGATGGCCGTCTACAACAGCAGCTATAGAACGACCAGAAAGGAAGCTAGAGATGAAGGCACAGATAGAAGGATAGAAACCGTAAGAGGGCAGTTTGGAAATCAAAGATTTATGCCAGACTCGATTGAAAGCCTTTGAGATGTCAAGTGCAATGGCAAAGCTTTCGCCAAAGTCCCGAAAGGAGGATGACCAGGAGTCTGAAAGGTAGGTGAGAAGATCGCCAGTGGAGCGTCCCTGACGGAACCCATACTGACGATCGGAAAGAAGGTTGTGACAGGAAAGATGCTTTAAAATTTTTCTGTTAAGAACTGATTCGAAAACTTTTGATACACAGGATGTTAAAGCAATTGGACGATAGTAAGAGGGTTGAGAATGGTCACCCTTCTTTGGGACTGGCTGAATGAGAGCAAACTTCCAGCAAGAAGGAAAGGTACAAGTTGAGAGAAAAAGGCGAAAGAGTTTACCTAGGCAGGGTGTAAGCACAGTAGCACAGTTTTTGAGGACAACAGGAGGGACTCCATCAGGCCCATATGCCTTGTTAATATTGAGGCCAGTGATGGCAGAAAATACATCAGCTGAAGAAATTTTAATGTCAGTCATGAGGAAGTCTGAGGGGGGAAGTGATGGAGGAACAGCACCGGAATCATCTAAGGTAGAATTGGAGGAGAAAGTCTGAGCAAAGAGATCTGCTTTATCAGTAGAAGAAATAGCTACAGAGCCATCAGAGTAGAAAAGAGGAGGGAGGGATGATGAGGTAAAGTTGTTAGAAAGGTTTTTGGCAAGGTGCCAAAAGGAGCGAGAAGAATTCGAGTTGGAGAGTTGGGAACATTTAGCACGGATGAAATTATTTTTAGCAGAGCGAAGAACAGACTTAGCACAATTCCGGGCAGAAATATAAAAAAGATGTGATTCAGGGGTGGGTTGGCTCCGGTACCTTTTAAAGGCTCTCTCTCTGTTGCGGATAGCATTAGAACAAGCGTGATTAGACCAAGGCTTTCTTGCATTAGTCAGAGGATATGAAAAAGGAATGTATGCTTCCATGACCGAGAGAATAACCTCCGTAATGCGCAGGGCACACTCAGACGGCTCCCGTCCATGGAAGCAATAATCATTCCAAGGAAAATCAAAGAAGTACTGCCTGAGGGCCTCCCAATCAGCAGCTCGAAAGTGCCACAGACGGCATTTCTCTGGAGGGTCCACAGGCTGTACTGGAGCAATAGGACAGGTTAAGGTAATAAGGTTATGATCGGAGGAGCCCAACGGAGAGAAAAGATTAACAGTATAAGCAGAAGGATTAGTTGTTAGGAAAAGGTCAAGTATGCTGGAACTCTCTCCAAGGCGGTCAGGGATACGGGTAAGGTGCTGTACAAGCTGCTCTAGGTCATTAAGGATAGAAAAGATGTAGGCTTGTTCACCAGGTGGATCAGTGAAAGGAGAGGAGAGCCAAAGGTGGTGGTGAACATTGAAATCTCCTAGAATGGAGATTTCAGAGAAAGGAGAAATGGATAGAATGTGTTCTATCGTAGAAGTAAGATAGTCAAAGAATTTTTGATAGTCGGTAGAATTAGGAGATAAGTAAACAGCACAGATATATTTAGTCAGAGAATGACAGGAGAGTCGAAGCCAGTGTAGAGAATTCAGAAGAATCAAGTTCAGGAACACGGGAGCAAGATAGATCGTTGCGTACATATACACAACAGCCACCTTTGGCTTTGAAATGAGAATAGAGAAAGTAGGAGGATACAGAAAAGGGTTTGCTGTCAGTTCTCTCAGACAGCTGAGTCTCAGAAAGAAAGAGAAGGTGAGGTTTAGAGGAGAAGAGGTGGTGCTCGACAGAGCGAAAGTTAGAGGAAAGGCCGCGAATGTTACAGAAATGAAGAAGGAGTGAGTCAGACAGTGGTTCCAGGCAGCTCCAAGAGTCGTCACCGGGAGAGGGGCGGATGGTGGGGGCATTTATGGTCCCCCCCCTGGGGACTCCGAGGCACGATTATCATTAGCCATTTTTTTTGGATTTTTTGAAAAGGAAGTGTAGTGTGTAGCGTGTATGTAGTTTGGTGTTGACAGTTAGAGAAACTTGTATTGGAGAGCATGCTGGTCTACTCTGTGTTACTGAGACACCGAAAAAGTTCAGCAAAGGGGGATGGTCAGGAACAAGTCCTGAGGGCTGATGAAACGGGAGCTCCAGCTCTCCCTGTCATCAGCTTTCCATCCTCCTTGGGAGTACTGCCCTGCTCAACTGGTGCTACAGTCTCCTCCCTGTGGAAATGGGAAGTACAATAGGTGAAATCTATCTATTTATTGCAAATGCCTTAATCCTGCAAGGAGTGGACACAAACAAATCGCCTCCGTGTCACCCTGTCCCCCGCCATTTCATTCCTCTGCTCCCAGCTCACACACCCCCTCTCTCATGTACCTCTCCACTCCAAGCCTCCATCTCATCCTTGGCCTCCCCCTCCCTCCACCTCACTCACGTACACTTTCCTCGTCAGTCTCTCACTCTCCATCCCCTCCACTTAGCCAGACCACCTCAATGTGTTTCTCCTAATGCTTCCTATCACATCCACATCCACAGAGGTGAAATACTGGGAGAAAAAAAAAAATGTGTTTGTGGACAGGGAAATATGCCAAGCCTCTCAGCTTGAGAATATTACCACTTCAGGTGGTTCTATTCTGATGACTGACAAGCCTAATGGTTTTCTGTAACCCAGGAAACCATTTACAACACCGGGTGGTAATCACATAACCAAATAACAGAGTGACGTGGAGCCTACTATGGTGTCCGTTAACTGAGTGGGGAGACACAAATGCAGTGCACATCCAGGAACCAAACCTCCACACTCTTCCCCAAGGCAGCCTCACCGTGGCAAGATGTTGTCCGCCACACGGAAACATCGGTTCACTGCACGAGATGCCCCAGCAAGGACAGTTGCTTGCCAGCAGTCGATGGGTATGCTCAGCCAGACAGACCAGAGTTACTTAACAACAACAACTCAACAGAGGAAACACGTACAAGAAGTGAAATACTGCAATAGGTACTCTTTTATATCTAAGGGCAGAGTAATATACCAAGCTTCTCATCCATCCATCCATCATCCAATCCTACGCTGCCCCATTAGGAGTGTAGAAGCAGGGGGGCTAGGCAAGTTGGTCCTGACATTTAAGATGAGAGTGACCAGCCTCACTCATCCCTGAGTGGCATTACATGAACAATAAACCCCAACCACCTCTTGGATATAAACCTACACAGGCAAAAAGCCACCAGGCATCATAATTTGGTTATATGGATACCACCCAGCAAAGTCAATGGTTTCTTTATGTACAGGAAACCATTTGGCTTGTCACTCAGTGTAGAGTCACCCATAAACAGAAGGAAGAGGAAAGAGTGAAGGAAAGAGAGACAGAAGACGGAGTGTAGTCACCCATAGGCAGAAGGTTGAGGAAAGAATGAAGGAAAGAAAGACAGAAGAGGAAGGAAGGATGAGAGGAAAAGGGCAGACGCCCGAAGCAGCACTACATCGAGTGAGTGAATGGTGAGCGCCCCCACCTGCCACCATAACTTAGTAATATCAGCCATTATAGGAATGGACGAAGTGGAAGAAGTGGAATACTAAACGTTTGTCCCAAACCGTACATTCCCTTGAACTCTACCACATGTCTACAAACGTTTCCTTCTTCAAGCTCTTATAGTGTGTCTGTTTAAAACTGACAAAGATCTCTAACCTCTTTCAGTTCTGTTGATGGTGAAATGGAGTCAGACTGGAAGGTCAATTTGACTAGTAACTAAGGAGACTCATTCCTATCTCATACATAACTAAGGTCTGTCGAATATCATATAACCACAACAAAATATTCAAGTTGTGGGAATGGCCCAGACCTGTCAGGTGAAAACAAATCTATTATAGTAACCGATGAGACTTATTCCTACCTCATTACTATGGTTCACTGAATTTCATATAACCACAACAGTGTAGAGTACAGCACTCTATTCAAGCTGTGGAACTGACCCAGTTCTGTCAGGTGAAACTGAACCTACTATAGACAATGTTCACTTACCTGGTGGGATCTTGGTGCCTATGACCTCCCCGTTGGTCCTTGCCTGTGGGGCCACAGTTCCATTCACCTTCTTGTCCTCAAACTCGATCTCTTCATATGGGCGGCCAGTTTCCTCCTTGTTTTGTGTGACAGGGGCAGAGATTGTGGGGCGGCTGTGGGAGGACAGGTGAGTGTGATGAGACAGTGATATTCTAAATAGGAAACACTATACTCAGAAAGAAATACTGGTAACTGGGAAGATAAGACTTAGTAAGGAAATTGTTCAATATTATACAATACTATGATAAATTTTCTAGAAACATTATACCTGTACTGTACAGTATCCGCACAGAGAAACATTGCTTACTGGGAAGAGAGGGGACTAGGTATGGAAATGGATCAATATCAAAATGTATAGAGGGGGGGGGTATGGGTTGGAGGGAGGGCAGCCAAATAGCAAAGGACAGAGCAATGGGGAGGAAATGTCTGTGGCTATCCCTTATGGGATTAAGGCACCTGGCAACAGATAAACAGACAGACAGATGGAACTCTGTCATCAAGAGAAAAGACTCCACCATGCTAACAATGTAAAAATCTCTATAATATTAACAAAATAAATGTGACATGACACAGCTGAATGGATCCAAGCTGGACCAAAACTATTATATCTTCCCAATAAGCAGCATTTCCATAAGTGACTATAGCTCTTCCACCTGAACTTTTCATTGCACTGTGATATTAAGTCATATATTTTTAGCAATCAATGTAAATAATCCTGAAATTAATGTAATTCTTATTTAAACAATACTACAGTGAATTAATTGAGCAAAACTTCAACAACTTAATTAAAAGCAAGCTGATTTACATACTGTATTTACTTTTTAAAGATAGGGAAACAAGAAGACACATATATTGTAGTATGCCACATATGAACATAAGGCAGAATAACTGACTGGAGGTCCTCCTTATAACTCCCAATATTCAGGCATAACAGTTATACACAGTCCTTGGTATAAGTAGCCCTTTTCAAATTTATTTATATTTTCCATTTCATTATTTTTTGCTATTAAGTCTTCAGGAAATTAAAGAAAATTTGTCTATTAAAGCTCCAATACTACTTTTGAAATTACTTTGCTTGTTTCCCTCAATATACTGTAGAAATGTATGTAACGATGAGATGAAGGGGTGAAGTGGAGAGAGATATGAGGGAGGGGGATGTGAGTTGGAGGAAGGGCAGCCAAACAGCAGAGGAAAATGCGACATGGAGGCGATCTGTTTGTGGTCACCCCTTACGGGATAAAGGTGTCTGACAACAGACAGACAGAGATATTGTACATAAATAGTGGTGATGGTTTGGAGCACATCCATTACTTATAAAGAGGACTGTCTATCCTGGCTACTTATGCTAGTAACTGGTAATGCTATTCATTCATGTCACTGCCACCAACAAACATGTGAATATGTCAAGGCCATCAGGTGTACAGCCACAAGCAAAAGTTGGCCAACACCTCCACCGGCTGTGGTAATGGAGGGTGTTACATGAAAATTTTTTATGCAAATGAAATATGAAACACAACAAAAGAGTGTGAGAAGGAAGGATAACTGTCAGAGTTATTCTACACAGTACCACAGTCTTACATTCAAATGTGGCATATTATTCCTAGATATAATTATATGAAGATCATACAGCAAATAAAACCCTGTATTGCTGTGGTAGTCTAAACTAGTCAGCTAAGGAGTTCTATATGGCTAGGGACTGAAATCTAGGTGACACAGGAGACTTCTTAGCCCTTGTTACTTAGTGGTTTGTTCTGCACATTACACTTTAACATTATCTTGAATGCATTTCAACTGGTTTGATGTCAAGATTCAAGGTTGTCCATATATTACAATCCTCTTCCACTCTGGCAGACAACTTCTTGTGTGTTGGGGGGATGGCTCTGTCACCATTACTAGTGTCTATCCTGCATCACTGATTCATTTCAACTCCCACACCAACACCCACACCTGCATATCACCCATCTCCACAACACAAACACTGCAGGGTGAGGTTTTGGTACAGTGCTATTTACAGACCACCCAACAATTTGCATCGGTAACATACAACACAATACTGAGGTGCAATAAGCAAAACATATCACTAAGGAAGAGGAAATACAAAGCTTCCTGTGCCACCTTGAATACCAGCCTACACTACAGTGTCACAATTAAGAAAGGGAGGAAGCAGGTGTGAGGAAGCAGCTTGTTAAGTCTTGTAAGAAAAACCAGGGACACACCAAAGACCAAAAACCAAACACCAAAAAAAAAAAAAAAAAACTGAGATGCAGAATGGGGGAGGGGGAGAAGGGTGTATTTTTGAACAGGTAACAAAAAGGGAGGATGGGTTACATTACAGAAGACCTGATATAATTTGAAGTCACAAGATGTTGATATTATTATTATTATACTATTTTATTACTATTACAGTATTATTATTATTATTATTATTATTACAGTATTATTATTATTATAACAAACTGTCTGATACTGTCTTTTTTGACTCACAGACACATCCCCTTTTTAGCTCTCAGCTGGATACTTTCTCTCTTTGAACTCAAAGCCTGATACTCTCTATTTGAACTCACAGCCTAATACTCTCTCTCTTTTTGAACTCACAACCTGATACTTTCTCTTTTTGAACTCACAACAGATACCTTCTCTTTCTGCATACACAGCCTGATACTTTCTCTCACTGAACTCATCCTGATACCTTCTACTTTTGAACTAATAACCTGATGGTTTGACTTTCTGAACTCACAGCCTGATACTTTCTCTTACTGAATACTCAACCTGATACTATATCTTTTTGAACTCATATCTTTCTTGGCACAGCATGTACAGTCAAACACAAATGTTCATTCATCTTCCCTTGCCTTCTTCTTAATGCTGGAATCACAGATACGTAATGTGTTGTGGTGGAGTAAAGTGCACATCATCATTCATCTGTGGGTGATAATATGCACTGTTGTTCACTATGTCTCACTCAAGCTTCTGTGACTCAAGCAAGAGGCAGGAAAGGTGAATGGACTTGAGTAATTGACTGTACATAACACACCACATTTCAAACTTCCATTTCATGATGAACCAATATTTCAGTTATCATCTACTCATATTTCATTAACATATTAGGTACCTTACCTGAATCTGACTCACAAAAGGCTTGGTTAAGCTTATGATAAACTTGTGATAAGATGAGACTTCTAGCATGTCTCTGACATTGGAACAGGGTTTCAACTACACAACACTACGTTTATACGAACAATGGATCTATTCCAGTTACCATGAAGTTTGGTCACGAAACGTAACAGACTCCTGCCTCAACACCATACACCTCATTATGCCAATTATAAAAAATCTACATACAGTAACTACAAAATGTTGCTTTATCCCTTGTTCAATGATATTTTGGTTAACACAATTTGAATTTTTTGGGGTCAACATAATACAGAACTCAGCTTTTGTTTCAGCAATGCTTCAGAGGTAACAATACTGTATGGTAGTTAATATTTGTTGAGCTGTAAAGTGAAAATAGCAGTGATGATGCTGGGAGTAAATGAGAGTGCATCTTGGTCCAGTTAGTCTTTAATATCACATTCCCTAAACTGTCTTTTTATTATGTTTCATAATGAATACTCATCCATAATGGTTTAAAGTGGCAATATGTTGACCTGTAGGTGGTGATGACTTCATTAGGCAAAAACATCCCTCACAGAGTCAACCTTGGGACCCGTGACAACATATCCTTTGAATCTGTGTTATACCACGATACGATGTGATTTGTGTCAACAGAAATACCTCCTAATGATGCAAGGTGATGTGAATCATATAATCAGAAATGTCTCTTAAACTGACCTATGGATGTGATTTGAGTCACAAAACTTTCCTCTTACAGTTCTATTTTGATTTGAATAGCATCACAGAACACAGAATGAACAAATTTGAATGACAATAGTCACTGAGCTACCACCTTGACCTCACCCAGACAGAAACATCTTTTGCTGTGCATGGAAAGGTTAACACTAAATCACTTTACTGTTTGGGTTTGGGACAATGCAACCCTATCATTAAACAAGGAATGCCTGTACAATGTATACACAATATAAATTCTAGTGTAAAATACTGCATGTACTGCACAGCAATAGTTTACTTTGGAAGAATTACACCCACATTTGTAAAAGTTGTTTACTGAGAAGATACAACAGAAACTGACCTGCACCCTCTTCACTGTTGTACCTTCCCAAGAACAACTTTCTTAAGAACAATCTCCCCTTGAAGTAATGTGGATTGAGAGGTATCCCCTCCTTGGGGGAAGGTTTGTGGGGGAAATTTTCTTGGAGTGGTATGGATGTGTGTCCAGTAATTTCTTCCACCTGAACAATTCCTGGCATTGTGATACCCAACCATCTAATTGTCCACAGCCCATACCCATGCCAAAAGCCCCTGGTTCGAGCGTCCCCCCCACCAACGTTAACCGAGATTTACTTGTTGTCAGGCTGGGTGGAAGAGTCGGTTGGTGCAGCTTCGTCAGTGGCTGGGTTGTTGTTATCAGAGGGAGGCTCGGGGCTTGAGGAGACAGGGGGGGGAGACGAAGTTGGAGGCTCCTCTTCACTGTCTGGTAGGGGTTTGTAAGACTCCTTGGCCTCTATGGAGTTCTCTACATTATCTTCCTCTGTTGTTGTTTTTGTAATGTCCAGGGTGCCTTCGCTACCTTCCAAAGCCCCGTGAGAGTTGCTCCCTTCCTCCTCCACCCCCCCATCATACCACCTGTGAACCCCACCACCAAACGCACATACAAACGTCAGCTCAAATTTCCAAGCAGGGAGGTCACATCAGGGGAGTGCATCTTATGAATCTATTTAATTTCCAAACCCTTTCATCTCAGCCACGCCCATTAAGGAATTCAGGGTGAGAGTGATGAGTACCTCTCCTGTGACCAGCATTATTTTTCCAAGCCTTTTTCATAATTTCACATCTTTGTAGTACCCCCATCCTTAGTAAGGAAAAAAATGTCTGGATGACGATGATGATGATAACGATAATTACCACATTATACCTGTAATTGCTTATGGATGTAGAGAATAGGATTTCTCAATGACATACTTTGCCTTTGTCTGCATGGCTTTCTTAAATATCTTATCATTTGCTCTATTCCAAAAGTTTGCATAAGAAAGGACGGTTGGAGGCACAAGGCAAGACAGGAGTATGGAGACAAGAGAAAATGCATAATATGACAGAAAAAATAGGCCATACAGCATACAGGGTGTCCTGGGACTTAAAACACTAACTCCAGGAAGAGATTCTATGGCTGATTTTGAATGAAAAATTCTATTTTCAACTGTTATGGTGCTGATGACCTTACTGACTGACCTTATGGGTTCATTATGAGGGAAACCATTTTTGCCCATATGGTCATCAGCAACTCCAACGCTGAAACGGTTGAGAATTGAACGCAAGCTAACACAGCTTTTTAAACTCAAAATTAGCCCTAGAATCACCTCCTGAAGTTACTGCAGTGAGTCCCAGGACACTCTGTATTGGCTGGGGGAGGGGGGGCGAAAGAAGAAAGAAATTCTGTAGATGCATATATGATAAGACTGAATGAAAGTAGTGAAGAGAAAATGTGAAATGAACAATGAGGGAGGGATTATTAAATCTATGTATGTATAACTCTGAGTCAGCCACTGTCAGTTTATAGCCATCATTATTGGAATTCTACATACCAGTACACAGATTTAATTAGTAACTGTACTTCGGTCTGTTCACCTTAACTTAGTGGAGATTTTCAAAATCTTACATCTTATTTCCTGGGGCTCTCCGAAGGCAGAACAAGACAATACTACATTTCTACATCCTTTCCTCGGCACTTTATAACTAGCAGCCTCGGACCAGGACTGACCAAAAGTTGACGACAAAGGAATGGACAAAGGACGAGATTAAGATTGCGACCTGGAATGTGAGGGGTATGAATGATGAGGTGAAAGAGAGAGAGATTGTACAGGTGCTCGAGAGTGCGAAAGTGGATATATGTGGAATAACTGAAACTAAATGGCGAGGTGAGAGTGTGAGAGAATGGGAATATGGATGGGGTATATGCGCGGGAGTGGGTGAGAATGAGAGGGCGAAAGAGGGTGTGTGTATTGTTGTGAGCAACAGGTGGAAGGAGAATGTAAGAGAGTATGGATCAGTTGGGTCAA
>JAGKTI010007943.1:24192-35179 GCA_018397915.1 Birgus latro | reverse complement strand
GATGATGATGATGATGATGATGATGATGATGATGATGATGATGATGATGAAGATGATGATGATGATGACAACAACGATGAAGATAATTGTTAGTGTGTGTGCACACACACACATCTGCTAAGTCACGAGTGATGATGTCATCGGGAGGTTCCTGTGGTATGCAACCGGGAGCCTTGGCAGTTGACGTGGTAAAGGCGGCCGGGTGAGTGTAGTTCGTCTAGTTCCAACATTGGTAGCAGAGCGTGGTTCGAGAATGGCGTCATGTTCGACCAAGTGGCCTCCAAAACTGGAAAATGATTCTTCATATGAGAGCTGGAAAAAAGACATTGGCATTTGGTGTGAACTAATGGACCTAGCAGCAGAAAAACAAGCTTTAGCTATTCACCTGTCATTGTCTGGGAAAGCGAGGGTGGCGTCCTCGCAGATTGAAACAGATGTTTTAAAGCAGAAGGATGGTGTTCAGATCCTGCTGAAAAATTAGACAGTTTATTTCTCGTGGACAAAGGACGTCGACAGTTTGCAGCGTTTTATGAGCTATATAACTTCAGAAGAGCCAGTGATACGAACATTCGGGAGTTCGTGACAGAATTTGAGCAAGTTTACTTCAAATTTACCAAGCAGGACATGGAACTGCCAAATTCTGTGATGGCCTTTATGCTCTTAGCTGCATGCAAACTTTCAGACAGTGAACAACAACTAGTGATGTCCGCGATAACTGAAGTGACATACGAAAATATGAAATCTGCCCTGAATCGTATTTTTGCTGGTGAAATTGGCAGGCAGAACGAGTCATCGGTGTCCGCCCAGGAGGTGAAAGACGAACCAGTATTTTGGAGTGACGAAATGCTTTATGCTAGAGGTACTCGATGAGGACGGAGAATATTGCGGGGTGGTGCAATACGTGATCGACGTCGGGGTAGTGGCCGATGTTCAACCGTATCTGCTAGAATTCCCCAACGCTCATCCACCGGCAAGAGGCAGAACCCACATGGGCCAGACGGAAAGGTATCGAAGTGTTTCATATGTGATTCTAGCTTCCATTGGGCACGTGACTGTCCGGATGCATACGAAAACGACAGCAGTCGAGAAGAGAATTCTGAAACAGTGCATCTGTCCTTGTTTATGGGCTATGCGGATGATGCCGCTAGTAGAGGTAAGTCACAGACTCTAGTAGAAGAATCTAAGGGATGTGCTCTTCTAGACACAGGGTGTTCTACAACTGTATGTGGAGTTGAATGGATCAATTGCTATCTAAGTGAGCTCACTGATTATGAACATGATGCTGTAAAAGAAGAAGCGTCATCCTCAACGTTTACCTTTGCTGATAGTGTCACAGTTTCTTCCCTCACACGTGTTACTCTGCCCTGCTACATTGGAAACATGCGTGCTACCATCGTGACTGATGTTGTGGACTGCAATATTCCCTTGCTGTTGAGTAGACGTTCCATGAAAAAAGCAAAAATGTTGATTAACCTTGGAACTGACCAGGTCAAAAATTTGTGGAACTAACATTGATTTAAAGTCCTCATCTTCAGGCCATTACTTACTTCCAATTTCCTTATGACTAGATCATGAATTTTGTGAAACAATCATGTTGGCAACTCGTGGGGGTGATGTAGAAAAAACCGCTTTGAAGCTTCACAGGCAGTTTGGACACCCAACATCGGCAAAACTAATTAAACTGATCACAGATGCGGGAATTAAAAGTTCAAAACTGGAACAGGCTGTCAAGGCTGTATCTGACGCTTGTACAGTCTGTTGCAGATTTAAGAAAGCCAAGCCCCGACCCATAGTCAGTTTGCCCATGGCATCTAAGTTTAACAAAGCCATAGCCATGGATTTAAAAGCTTGGGGAAGGCATTATTTCTTAGTCCTTGTTGATTTGACGACCCTCCTGATCTTCCTGATCTGCGGAGCTAAAGTATCATCACTGGATTCAGCGCTGTTCTCCTGGAGCAATGGTGGCAAAGTCGAAGGCATTGTATGCATCTACGTCGACGACTTCCTTTGGGCTGGTACACATGAGTTTGAACAGCAAGTGACAAATCGGTGGAGTCAAATATTCCTCATCGGCAGTTCAGAGTCAAAAGCCTTCAAATACGTTGGTCTCAATGTCATCTCCAACATCGATGGCAGCATAACGCTCAACCAATTCCAGTATGCTTCATCCTTGAAACCAGTCACGCTGAGTAAACATCGTGCAGCAGTAAAATCAGGGGAGCTGTCCAAGTCTGAGAAAATGGAGTACCGAGCAGTAATTGGGCAACTCAATTGGACTGCCACATACACTCGGCCAGATATTGCCTTTGATGTGTGTGAGTTGAGAATGAATAGCAACCGAGCTACCGTAGCGGATTTGCTTAGACTCAATAAGGTGATCTCAAGGGTGAAGACTGACAACATGAAGCTATACATTCCAAGAATGGGGCCGATCGAGGACTGTCATATAGAGTGCTTTTCGGATGCCTCATTTGCCAACCTTGTAGGCAATGAATCTCAGGAAGGTTTTGTGATCTTCCTACGAGATGCTAGTGAGGCAAGATGTCCTATATTTTGGCAGACAAGGAAGATCAGGAGGGTAGTCAAATCTACCTTATCTGCTGAGACGTTGGCGCTGCTTGAATGTGCTGAAACTGCTGTATATCTCTCCAACATATTGCGTGAGGTTTCTGGATGTGGAAAGATCAAAATAAAGTGTTTCGTCGACAACAAGAGTCTGGTGGACGCCCTTTACTCCTGTAAGAGCGTAGAAGACAGGAGATTGCGCATTGATATTGCTGTGTTGCGGGACATGTTGGAGCGGAGGGAGATTCATGAGGTATCCTGGGTGGATACATCACAACAACTGGCTGATTGTCTCACCAAGAAAGGTGCCTCGACCGAGCGGCTGCGTGCAGCAGTCAGTCGAGACTAGAAAGTTTATAATACCTTAAGAGACATCACATATCTGTATGTGGCCACAGACTGGGTCTTGATAGTAATTAAACAAAAGTGTATGTATTGGATACATAGTGTGTATCAGACGCAAATAGACCATCCAGCTTCGTCCTTGGAATCTTGTCAAATTAAGGAGAGAGGACTAGAGTGTTAGTGTGTGTGCGCACGCACACATCTGCTAAGTCACGAGTGATGACGTCATCGGGAGGTTCCTGTGGTATGCAACCGGGAGCCTTGGCAGTTGACGTGGTAAAGGTGGCCGGGTGAGAGTGGTTCGTCTAGTTCCAACAATAATGATGATGAATGACAATGACGGATGATGATGACTATGACAATGACGACAACAACGATGATGGCAATATTTTAGTTTCTTTATATTACCATCAGACAATTATATTCAGCTTTAGGGTGTCATTTTTGCAATGCAAGTGGTCGCTGAAGGCTATTTTTAATACCATATTCAAAAGGTCTGTCTGGAAGTATAAAAAATCAAAACAGTGAAAGTATTCAAAACAATGAAAGGGTTGAGTTTTGCAGAGTTTCTGATGCATTTATCATAATCTAACCACCAGTACCATCATCATCATTCATCCATCTTTCACCATCAGCTTCATCATCCATCACCATCATCTATCTATATCATCATCCATCACCATCATCTATCTATATCATCATCCATCACCATCATCTATCTATATCATCATCCATCATTCATGACCAATATCACTGCATCATTATCATCACCATTACTGTATTATCAAATATCATATAAAACACTAGAAATCTTCTCACCTCATACATGAAAGCCTTTTGCTTTGGTCTGCCTTCATATGGCCACTCCCCTCCATCATTCTTTGGTCCTCCTATTAGTTCTCTGATGAAAGTGATATCCTTCTTGCCAAGCTTATTCCTTTCAAATTCACTCCTCACATGGGGATTTTCCTCCAGCAAGTGATCAAACATCTTGACAGATGCATCTTCATGCTGGCAATAAAAGATCGACTGACGCACATCATTCATAACTTGATAGTGTCACATATAAAATATATATTTAAACCAATATACATAACCATCCACTCACTCAATGTAGTGCTGCTCTTGGGTGACTCCTCTTTCCTCTCTTCCTTCCTTCCTCTTCTGTTTTTCTTTCCTTCTTTCTTTCTCTTCCTACTGTCTAGGGGTGACTCTATACTGAGTGACAAGCCAAATGGTTTCCTGTACATCAGGAAACCATTTACTACGCTGGGTGGCAAACACATAAGCAAACTATGGCGCCTGGTGGTTTAGTGGGTAATTAAGGTGCTCCAGATGGATTAAGCTTGTGCAGGTTGATATCCAAGGGGTGGTTAAGGTTTATTGCTCATATAATGCTACTCAGGGATGAGTGAGGCCGGTCACTCTCATCTTGAACGTCAGGCCCAACTTGCCTAGCCCCAAGCTCCTATGCTCCTCATGGGCCTATGCAGGCTTAGAGGATGATGATGATGATGATTTAATCCTTTGACTACTTACTGAGTGTAAAGTCAAACAGAGCAAATATTGAGGTTCCTTACTCAACTTTAGTCCAAGGCTTGGGAAAAATTTTTGAACCACAACACTTAACATGAGTCGTCGAGGAGGTCTGAAACGGGTGCTCATGCTCATCAGACTTTATGTGATGAGCCCCTCCTGCGGCCCCACGCCATGGGACACTACCCCTATTTCACCTCGTAATCCACCTTTAGAGGTAAGTTACATACATAATACTATTACTGACGAACAGTGAACAACTACAGAACAATGTGATGTATAAAATAATGTGATATTTTGTTGCACAGCAGGAGAAACGTGCATGTGATTATGATGCTTGCAATCTTCTGATTACCTCTGCAGCATACTTGGAGGTAATCTTACACTGAAGTTAGGTTCAAGCAACTCAGTAATAAGTGTAGAACAGCAAATAACTTTTAATGGGATGCACAAAGATATGTGTGCATAAGTAGGCTAATAAATGAAAGCAAATATAAATCTGTTGTATCAAAATTCATGTCTGACTGGCGCTTCTGCTGTTGTCACCCGCTGTTGCTACATAGGAAGGCTGCACTCTTTTCACCTCAAAATCTACCTTAATTGGTAAGTTAAGTAGTATGTAACTGTTAGAGCAGGAGTCCTACAGTAATAAATGTGCAACTGAATGCATAATTGCAAAAATGACCAGCAGTAGCTGATAAATTATTTTATTCAGTTTTATAATCCTCTATTACACCACATATTCCGTCATTCACGCATTTTTGGAGTTTATATGATACCATACAAATATTATGAGTTCTTCATTACTGTCTGACAGTTCCTGCAAATATTATATGCATTCTGTGACAAGAATTGGCAACACATTTCCAGTCACTATTGTATTTGATTTCTGTATTTTCACCAATGTTTTTATTATGTTTTCAGGTGTCAAAAACACAACAATTGTAAACTTGTGATTTTTATGGAACTTTATAATTAACATTTGTACTTCTGGCAAACTCTGACTATGATTTATACTTGTAAAAAAAAAAAAAAATCAGTAAGAAATATTAAATTTTGAGTTTATTTACAGTTTCCAAGCATTTTCAGTGGTAGGTATTGAAACTTTTTGGTCAAGTCAACTTAGGAAATACAAAGAAAATACAAAACAGGTACTTTCATTTTTTGGTGGAAAAAGAGACCATCTCAGGAATCAACCACAAATCGCATGTGGTAGTCAAAGGGTCAACTAATCATCATCATTATCCATGGCAAGTAGAGTTGTGCAAAGCTGTAGAAAAACATCACGGGTAAGATCAGCCTCACGACCAACTGTCGTAATGATCCTTAACGGGTCATTCTCTTCTGTTCCTTTATCAAGAACCGAAGGGGACAAAACCTGAACTCAATTCTGAACCAGATCATGATCTGTGAGTGCAAATAGACGAGGCTTTGGATATCATGTAACCCCACTTCCTTAGAGATACATTATGCATATTACACCTTGATATCCTCTACTTTTTTAATGTAAATTATGTCAGTACTAATATTATACTGTACAAACATCACAGAACAGAAGGTAAAGGTAAGTGTAACATGCAAAACAAATCACCAATGGAAAGGTGTTTATGAACACTCCTATGCCATCCAAAATACAGCCCAATGGTCCACTCTTCTCTTTTACATTTCACAAACATTCCTCTTTCAACAGTACCCTAACTCTCACTTTTTAAGGCTATATTTAGGAAAATATGCGTGCATTATTGGCTTATGTCCATACCATGCCAATTACTTCATCCATTTAGCAATTTTCCATATCACTTTTCAAACCTTCTCTTCCACTCTTCATTACAAGTTAAAGATGAATTAATATAAATCGGAATATTTTCTAACAAATTTTAAATTAATCTGGGGGAAAATGCCAAATCAGCTTTATAGGTAGCAACGAAACTTTAACAGGCAATTTTTCTGTATATTACTATGAATGTATAATACAGTATAAAAGGAAATTTATTAAATGTACTTTCTGTGTATAATAGTGTATCAAGCATGGCAATGTAGTGGTTAGGACACAACCGTTGAACAGACAGTCTTGCACGGGCTTCATTCCCATGAGGCAGAGTACTTGTAAATCGATTGTTTTCAATCATATGATGCCATCATGGGAAAAAGACTGATTTTATGGTAGCCTAGCCTTGGGCCTCTGCACCTCAAAAAGGGATTGATAAGGGACTAGCTGTTACCTTTACCTTCCAATCACTCTCAATCTAACCTTCCAAGTGGAGTTGGGCCGAGCCTTCTTGACAAAAGCCTCCCACAAGTGGCTGAAGGGCCCATGGCCAAGGTCATGACAAAGACCTGCCAGCATGACACACAACACGTCCTCATCTGTGATGTTTAGGTCTGGCTGTCTTGCCTGCAGTGCTTGCATCAGCTGCCCAGCTAGATGGCACACCCTGAAAATTACAGTAATGTACAGATATACACATAACAACATCACGATTAGCTCCGTCTGCACAATAATGTAGCATATTTTATTTCTGTTACAATTGCACCTTTATATTCAATTGTGTGGGGAGGGGGTTGGTGATAGCAATACCCTCTTTAGGCACAAGATGATCCACAGGTATACATGGAGAATGATGAAAAGGGTGGGTGGTGAACTGACTGAATGGATGGCAATTACTGATTATGTGTGTGTGACTGACAGAATGAGAAGGTATGTAATGGATGCAAGAGCATACAGAGGTTAAGGGAGTGGACTTCCTGACCACTACTTGGTGGTGGTGAAAGTCAAGGTTCAAGTGCAATGAAGAAATAGAAGGAGGGAAGGACAGGAGGAAGTAGTCCATACATGGATGGTAGAAAGGTTGCAAGAGGATGGAAACAAGGCAGAATATAAGAGAGAAGTGGATGTGTGATTAGGATTAGGTCTTTATAGACCTCTCCTTCTACCTTCAGTTTGGTGATTCCTTCCTTTTGTTTCAATTTGCTATTAACAAATCTATAAAACAATTTGGGTTCATCCTTACATTTGTCAATAATACCTTTTTCAAAGTTCCTTTCTTCCTCTCTACGAATTCTTGTACAGGTATATTCATTTCTAGTTCTTTTATATTCTTCCTTTGTTCTGTTATTACCTCTCTTTCTCCATTTGTTCCACGCCATGTCCCTCTCTTTTTTCGCTATCATACACCTTCTGTTAAACCACTCCTTTTTCCTGTTTTCTTTCCCACTTGCTCTTGGAACATATTTTTCCACTCCCAAATTATAGAGGTCTAGAAAGATATCCCACTTCCTCTGAATCTCTCTTGTTTCTCTGAATTTTCTCCAATCTGCATTTTCAATTTTTTTTTTAAATTCTGTAAAGTCTGCTATATCTCCCTTACAGTTCTCTCCAGTTTCTAATTTCATATTTATCGATTCGGCCCTACCCTCGCCCATTTCCACAATATCTACACTTAAGCTGTTCTTCACTGCTATCATCACTCCTCCTCCCATTTTATCTTTTCTGTCTCTTCTCCACAATTTGTATTTGCCATCTCCCATGTGGATATCAATATTCTCACTTAGCTTAGTCTCTACAAAGCACATAACATCAGGTTCATGTACCCTCAATGAAGCATGGGAGAGAGATAGCAGTAGAAAGGATATGGAAGATGAGCAGATTGGCCTTGGAGGAAGGTAGAGTCCCAGAGGATTGGAAGTCGGGTATAAATGTTCCCCTGTATGATGGAAAAGGGGGAAAAAGAAGTGCGTGGCAATCATAAGGGAATTTGTCTCCTTAGTGTAACAGGCAAAGTATATGGTAGGATACTTATTGACAGAGTTAGGAAAACAACAAAGGAATTAGTTAAAAGAACAGGACTGTTTTAGGAAGGATAAGAGGTTGTGCAGATCAGATATTGATTCTTAGGTCTTTAGTGGAAAAGTTTCAAGGGAAAGAATTTGTATGCAGCCTTCATGGATTTGGAGAAGGCATATGACAGACTGGATGGACAAGAGAATGTTAAAACCACTAAGAATACTGTATATGGAGTAAATGAGAAGTTGCTGAATGCCATGAAGAGTCTGTATTAGTGTGTTAAGGCTGCAGTGCATGTGGATAGTGAACTAAGCGAATTTTTCTATCTGAATGTTGGACCAAAACAGAGATGTGTCATGTCTCCATGGTTGTTCAATCTGTACATGGATGGGGTTATTAAAGAGATACAAGCTAGAACACAGGATGTTGGAGTGGCCCTAGTGAGAAAGGAGGAGCGGCCCTAATGAGAGAGCACAGCGTTTAGAAACTACCTGTATTGTTTTTTGCAGATGATACTGTATTGTTAACTGAAGACAAAAGGGAACTGCAAGGCTTCGTGAATGAGTCAGGGAGAGTGTGTAAGAAACAGAATCTAAAGGTGAATGTAGGTTAAAGTTATGGTCTTTGAGAGAAATGAAAGTACAGTGAGTCTGGATGATGAAATGGAAAATGTGAGTGCATTTAAGTACTTGGGTAGTGTGAAGAGTAAGGATGGAAGTTTGGAGGATGAAATGCTTGAAAGAGTATAACAAGGAGGAAAGGTTGCTGGTTCTTTGAAAGCAGTGAAAAGAAACAGGGAAGTGAGCATGGAAGTAAAAAGGCCACTGCATGACAGTATAGTGTATATATATACAGTACAAGTCCATTAATCCAAAGGGAAGTGGACCAAGAATCATTTGGATTATCAGATTTTTCGGATTTTGGGGTGGGACCTCTGATACACTTAATTTCATGTTAAAACCGAAATTTTACCAAATGGATCACTTTTCAATCATTCATAATAAAATATGGCACATGTTAACATTATGTATTCGTTTAGTTTCGTTTTTGAAGGCTCCAACATGCTTGCATGCGTCGGCCTTGGTCACCTAATGGCGGCTCTCCATACTGCTCGATCCCTGGCAGCCTCCCTGTTCAGTCCCTTAACGCTTAAGTCACACTTAATGACCTCGTCCCATATCTTTCTCGGTCTACCCCTCCCAACCCCCCCTCCCCAATATTAACACTTCTCACCCTCTGTACCCAATTATCATCCCCCATCCTCTCCACATGTCCAAACCACCTCAGCCTACCTCTCCTCATCACAACACCAATACACTCCAGTCCCATCCTACCTCTCGACTCTTCCATCGTAAACCCAGCCCCCCCAGGCCTTGCACGCAGGGACGCACTCAACATCCACCTAATCATTGTCATTTCTGTACGTTTAAACCTGTGAATATCCTCTTCCTTTACTGCCCAGGTCTCACTACCATATAGCATCACACTCCTAACACATGCTGCATACAAAAACCCCTTAGCACGTAAGGAGAGTCCTCTAAATATCAGGAGAGGCAACAGCTCCCTGAACTTCTTCCAACCACTTCTCACCCTAGCAACCGAGCTAACTCCAGCCCCACCTCCTGCACATAACATGTCTCCCAAATAACAAAACTCCTCCACACACTCAAGAGACTCACCTGCAAGTTCAACCCTCTCACGCCTAACAATCTCCACCTGCTCTCCCCGACACGCCGCACACATGAAATCAGCATTATCTCGCAGTCTACCTCTAATACCACTACATCTCTTGTGCACCCATTTATCACAAACACTACACAAGATGGAATTACTTCCCACACCCTTGTGGCAAACTGCACATGGCCACTCTCCCTCTCCTCTGATTGTACCGCCACCAACCCTAGATATCATCACTTTTGTTTTATCTGCATTTACCCTTAAGCCACTGTGCCCCATACCATCTTTCCACTTCCTAAATCTTTCCTCCTCCTCCCATTCATTTTCTGCAATCAACACCAAATCATCAGCATACAAGATCTCCAATATGAGTCCATTTCTGAAGTCATGTGCGAGGGCTTCAAGTACCATGACAAACAACAAGGGACTCAAAACCGACCCCTGATGCACACCAACATTCACGGAAAACTCATCACTCAAATCTCCATTCACTCTACCTAGGTGCGAATAGCCACATACATGGCCATAACCACCCTAACCAGCCACTTCTCCAACTCAAGCTTTCTCATTGCCCACTGCACCACCTCACTGGGGACTCTGTCAAAGGCCTTTGCCAAATCAACAAAAACAAAGCACAGTCCCTTTTTCTTTCCAATATATTTTTCCTGAAGCTGTCGAACAATGAATATGGCATCAGTGGTCCCCATGCCTGGCATAAACCCAAACTGCATCTCATCAATATTCACTCTTTCTCTAATCATACCTTCTAGAACTCCCTCCATTACCATCATTATCTGATCTAAAATCTTTATACCTCTATAATTTCTTCTTTCCAGGGCATCATCCTTCCCTCTGTACAGATTTACAATTACACTCTTCAGCCA
The DNA here is from genome assembly GCA_018397915.1 of Birgus latro. Classification (NCBI taxonomy): domain Eukaryota; kingdom Metazoa; phylum Arthropoda; class Malacostraca; order Decapoda; family Coenobitidae; genus Birgus; species Birgus latro. The sequence continues at coordinate 24,388 of JAGKTI010007943.1, read as the reverse complement.
ATCATTTGGGACAACACACTCATATATAATCATATTTATTAGGTCAGTGACTAACCTTGCCCCTATATCTCCTGAGGCCTTCAACATTTTGGCAGTCAACCCCAGACACACCTGCTGCCTTTCCCACCTGCATCCTGCCTACTGCCTTACTCACAGTAGCAGTGTCAATCAAAGGCGCTATAAGCCCCTATATCTC
>JAGKTI010007943.1:8371-23782 GCA_018397915.1 Birgus latro | reverse complement strand
CACATCATCTTTGCCTAAACTTGAGGCTGCAGTCAAGCAGCTATGGAGCAGTTTTAGTCCGTCTGTTCTGCAAAACTACGCCATCAGTCTCCCCAGACGCCTTAAGAAGATAATAAAGGTGAAGGGGAATGCCAGTAAATACTAAATTCAATGTTGAGTGTTAATTTATTTGTTTCTCCTTGCTAACCACAAGAATCTTTTCTTTTTTTAAGATGGCGTCAACACTTTCCGCGCCTACTGTATATGTATACAGGTGGTCCCCGCCTAACGTGGTTTGCTGTAGCACGATATTGCTCCAACACGGCATGACTGTGTGGAAGGAAATAAATAATCTAATGCGGGCACTGTTAGCGTGACACAGTAATTTGAACCGGGTAGGCTCTGACCCGGTGTGCCCAGTTGTGGTGAGGTGACGGTGGAAGAAGTGATGGAGATTGCCAGGGACACCAGTGATACTTCAGATGAGCGGATTATGCAGGAAGATGAACAACAAGACGGGGACGAAGAGGAGAAGGAACAACTTGAGGAAGAGAGGGAGGCCAGACCAGCAGGTGAACCCAGCAGTGAAGTTTTAAGTCAAATCCTGAGTCGAGCTGAGTCTATCAAGGAGTTCATCTTTGACAGCGACCCCTCCCTTGCAAGAAGTAACGAAATGATTAAGCAGACTGTTGATGCAGTGTCTAATATCGTATGCGCACAGACCGAATAAACCTACGTAAACAGTCACTGATCACTCGTTACTTCGACAGACAAGCTGCCACTGGTCTACAGCAGGAGGATATCCAGCAACAGCAGGATGAAGAAGGTAAGGAGGACCTAGAAAGTGATGTTTGGAGTGTTGCTAGTGAAACAGACACTGATGGATTTTAGTGTGTGTGTTCCCCCCCCTCTACCTCATCTCTGGTGATGTGTGTCTGCTCTTCTGCTCATATAAGGTACAGTACAATAAATAATAAAGTTCTTTATTGACCTAATGTATATTTTATAACCATATTAACGCCTTTAGGAATGGGGGGTCTAAAAAAAATTTGCACCACAAGGGGGGAAAGGTGGACTTTGGGGAGGGGTGCGAAAGGAAATAAGGGTTCTCAAGTGTCCCTCTAAAGCGATATTTGGCTAACGCAAAGTCGGTGCAGAAACAAATGCCCGAGTTAGGGAAGGAACACCTGTATATAGAGAGAGAAAGAGAGATACACATACAGTATATATAATACTCGTATATGTCTGTACCATCCCAGTATATTCCTCTTTATCTGCTCAGCAATTCCAAACCTCATTCCTATTCTGTACCTCTTTCTTCCATCCCATAATGCCCATAAATTTCATTACTTCTTACACCCTCCATCCTCCTCATGCCTGAAGCTGTTCTGCGAAAGGTCATTTTAACCATTCGCAACTTAGACAACTCTTGGTAACTTAACATCCAGGTTTCACTCCCACGAGTGTTAGCAGTAAGACACTCTCGCGCAAGGTTCTCTCAACCTACATGGTAACTCTCCTATCCTTCAAAATACTGTACGACTGAGCTCTCCAATTACTCTTCTCCCCTGAAGTGATCGCTCCTTAATTTCATCCTGCACTTTTCCATGTTTACACAACACAGCTCCCAGATACATAAAACTATCAACCTCCCCAAGCATTTCACCTCCCATCTGTACCCTGCAATTCACTGTATTTCTTCTTTCTACTCTGTACTGGTAACCACAATCTTCTGTGTCATATTCTTTCCTTTCACATATAATTATCGTACTTTTTTCACATTCACTTTTAATTTTAATCTTATGCAGATTATCAAACTCACTCACTACATTTTGCGTGTCTCTCTCACTATCTGCTATCAAACATCACAAAACATTATCAGCATACAAGCAGGTACATGACTCCATTCACTGTCATATAGCCTCAGTTTTGCTCCTATACTGGCTGTCTGCATATTCATTTTTTCACTACACCTTTCATACCGTATACTGAACAACCAAGGTGACATAATACATCCCTGTCTTGCACCTACACTAATGTTAAAACATTGCTGAACTTCCCCACTTTGATACATGCAGTACTACATTCATAAAAAAAAGATTTTGTTGCCCACAGCAAACTCCCTCCTACACAGTATATGTCTAACATACTCCATAATCCTTTCCAATGCACTCTAGCATAAGCCTTCTCTAAGTCCATAAATGCAACAAAAATCTTATTCTTTGCACTGTACTTCTTCTCTAAAGACCTCAATGTAAATATCTAGGCTATACATCCCTATCCTTTCTATATCTACAACTGCCAACTACTCATTTTCATCTTCCCTTCTCTGCCAAGTTTATCTATGAATCAACTTGTGCTCAAAATATGTACAGTGGAATCTCCTAAATCGAGTGATCTTAACCCGCCGGGTCCCACCGACGTACGATGCATGTCGCTACTCTTTTCCGCGGAGAGACCCACCGACATGCATTGTACGTCACTCAATTGCAAGGCCCACTGTGTGCACATTTTCCAACATTCATGGGAGATTTTTGGTAGCCATATGTGGGAGACCTTCCTCTACCTGCTGTCATGCAGGGATACTGCCTGGCCCCACTTAACCCCCCTCCCCCCCCACACTGGGCAATTCACCTGTTAGCAGTAACCTAGCCAGTAAAGGAATATTACCCCACAGTCTCTACAATGACGAAATTCACAGTAAAAGTGATTCCTGAGGTGGAGGACAAAGAAACAAAGAAGCTAGAGGTAGAAACAAACAGAAGTGATGAGGTGGTAATGTCATAAAGGAATGTGGCATATACTGGGGTTTTGGGAGAGTGAACAATGCTTTTATCACCTATATTATTGTGTGAAAACCAATACAGACTTGTACTACACAAAAATTCGTACCAAATAATTAAATAAATACATAATTTAAAGTGGCTTGAATTAGTTAACCCTTCCATAGTTCGTTTTCTTTAGCCAGGAACCCTGAAAAAGAAGGAAAACGTAAGGTTGAATGACACCTATATCAACATTTTTAAGCTCTGGCGAGCGATTTCTCTATGAATTTCGATGCTTTTCACCAAAAGCGGAGGTTTCAGCCAAAAAACAAAAAGTCGAAAAGCGGTTGGGATCTGGGGGTAGACTGGGTAAAAAACCGGTCGGGACTGGGTGGGTCAAACAGCAGATTCATAATACGTGGTAACATAATGTAACAGTTCGCAACATCAGTAGCGAACTCACAGAAACTACACAAAATTTGCAGATGCAGCCTCAAAAGCGATGCTTTACCAATGCCTCGTGTAATATGTGCCACCATTACGGTACTTCAAGTCCACACGTCTAGTCAGGTGTAAACCAGTTGTAGTCAAGCATGGCAATTACTAAACCAGTCATATTCAAGTACAGCACTTACTATAAGCCAATCACAGCCCTTTCCTCCCACGCCAAACATGAACGATGAACGCACTTGATGTCCAAGCGCCAGGCTCTGTGCATTGTCTCCTCTCCATTGTTAGTGTGCGCTTCTGGTGTGGTTTACGAGAGGATTCCCCCCCCCCCCGTGTTACCACGGCTGACTGTAACCCTCCTACACCTACAACTTCTTCAAGGAGGGGGAAGAAGATGCCAACGTTAGCTTACACCCAAAAGATAGATGTAATAAGGAGGACTGACAGTGGTGAAAAAAAGCCACAGTTAAAACCAAAGTTGACCAACATTACAGACTCAATGGCTTAATTCTTTACCAAACAAATACAGCACTTCCACCTAGCCTATTTTATAACAAACTCACGATCTCAAGTTAAGTAATTTTGGTACTTATGCAGCACAGATAGCAGTTGAATTGCGACTGCAAAAAGTGAGTGGAAAAAAGCAAAATATAACTACATTGGGGTATTTAAGGATGAAGGCAGGTCACCCGCAGCAGTGTTTGGCAACGCTCTCTCCAACTGGCCATGTTGTTTATCAACCACCGCTCCGACTCGAGGTGTCAGCGTATCCCATGTCAATGCTATGGGAAATTTAATGATTTAACCTAACCAAACCAAACTTAATCCAACCTAACCTCACTTGTGTTTGACAGCCAGCTTTCAAATTAAAACACTCGCGCTAGGAACGTTAGATATGGCCATCTACTGACAGACGTCAGCAGCGTACTGTATCTGTGCATTCTATATCCTCATTTATAACATTCAGAGGTCAGTTTATAAAAATAGCCAGTAGTTGTGGTATTCCAGGAATAACAACAAGTAACCTGCAAAAGACCCATTTCAATAAAGAATATGGAAAGGCTGCGCCCATTCGATAAAGAATTATTCTCAACGAATCGACAACTCTTATGACACTGAGGCAGCTGAGGGCGACGACAACACCGCTTCTGTTGTCTCTGCAGTGGACTTTGAGGGGTTTCTGAGGGAGGTTCATGATGAGAAAGCGACACAGAGTCAGTAGCACACTCGCCTCATGCTGAGTGGCCGTAGTCTGCCTCAAGTCTCACAACCCTTCCCCTGTCAATTCAAGCAATGTCAGCAGTCAGCGTCAGGTAAGAATCTTCCAATACTGTTCATTGCCATTAAATATGCTTTACTAATTTCTTTTCCAGGTTGTTGGTTTTCGCTGGTGACCAGTCTGATGTAGGTTTTGGGGTAAGGGCTGCAACTTTCCTGAGATGACAGACCCATAAGCAATTTTCCCCTTAACATTAGTTATTTCTAACTCATGAAATTCTCATATTGTGCTGTGTGCTCAGTACTTAAAGCTGCGATTCAGGATATTTCACTGTATTAGCTAAAAATGCTGATCTTTCTGTACACACTTCTAATAAAAACTCATCCTTCCTATTCCTTCTCTCTGTACCTCACCTTCCTACAATATTTTCTACTTCCTCATCCCCTTCCCTACCATTCATATCACCTAAAACAATTAATTCTTTACCATCCGTCTCTCTTTTATACATTCAGTCAGCAGCTCCCAAAACTATAAAACTTTGTATTTTCTTTCATCCCCTTGCCTGTTTCTTTGGTTACAGGCATACAGACAAAAATGTATACAGTGGAGCCTCTCAGATAGTGTTTTTTTGGGTAGCGAATCCATGGATAGCGACAGAAATGAAACTATCTCATAGTGATTAATGCTGCAAGGTTAGTGAAAATCCACTAGGCATTTAACACATAGCGAGCTGGTAACACTGATAGTGAGTGCGGGTCTATCGTCATTCAGTTCACTGACCCATGTGGAGTGAAAGTAGGTATCTTAAGCTTTTCTTATAACTAATCTCCAACTATCTCTCTCCTACCAGATTTTACAGTTTTAAATTTTTCCTTTACCTTTACTTTTCTCTTGGGGGAATGCCGGTATCTAGGCGATACTGACGAGTGGAAGGTGAACCTCCCCGCAGTTACCCCATGAAGAAGAAGAAGACTGTTTGTTTATCCACGCGCCGCGCATTCATTCAACTTGTCACAGTCTCACCATTGTTAAAGTTTTTTGTGACCTTCCATTTACTGTCTGGCTACTGAGTGTTCTAATATCATGGCTTCAACTTCGGGGGCTGGCCCAAGTGGTGGTGGTGGCCCAGGGAAAAAACAGGAAGTGCTGGTAATGTAAAAGTGACTGAAAAGGCCAGACAATACATGCATGGCAAGCCAAAGAAACAATACTGCATGGAGGAAAAGAAAAAGATAATTTTTTGAATATGTAGTATACGTTTATCTTATTACAGTACTGAAGAAATATGACGTGATACTGATGGGTAATGGAGGAAATTAGGGGTATAGCTGAAGGAGTCCAGGACTGTATTAATTTTTTTAGGTAAGAAGTTTGCCCCTCAGGTAGCGATTTCATGGATAGCGGCCATTTTGGTGGACTTATAAGGTTGTTATCCAAGGGGCCCCACTGTACTTGTCTATCCTTTTCATGCACTCACACCAAACACGTCATGTGTCAACACACTTACATGGTATCAAACAATTTTTCATTCTGATAAAAGCAAAGCAACCACTCCACACTCCACCATATAATAAATGCATTTCACTCACTCCACACAAATCCAATGTTGCCTCTCTCAATTATCTAAAAAAAACAAACCTCTTTTCTTAATAATTAATGTTATTTGCATTAAATGCTGCCACTCTATATTATATATAATATATACTGTCCCATTCACCTGGATGACCCCTCTGTCATCCCCCACAGGGATGAGTCAGGTGCAGTTGTTACTCAAGAAGTTTTGAGACCTGGACATAATCCTCCCAGACAAGGTGCTGGATTCAGAAATAATCAAATGAGGAGGTGCTAGACAACCTCCTACATTAGACACAGAATAATCTGAAAAGGAAGACACTCCTAAGCTGTCATGAAAGGAAATGCTGTAATCAGGTAAGGATGAGGTGTCAGAGAGCCCTCTACACTCAACAGAATTAACCAAGTATGGAAGAGGTGTTAGAGTGTCCTAACTTGAAAATAATACAACTCACTGACACCTTACCCAAGAGAATGCTCAAAGCGACTGTGTGTTGCAGCAGGAAAGACATAACAACAAGTGCCCGTCATCTTGATGAACCTGAGTAAAAGACAACAATTCAGTGGTTGTCTCCAGCAGCACATTTAAATGATACTGGAAAGTTGATATACTCCATAAAACCCTTCAATAAAGGTATAGGTGAACATCATTATGGCCTAATTGCTTCTGGCCAGTAGGTCACAAACCTAGTCAACACACAAATGATGCAAAAATCTACTAAATACAAAAACAACACATACAACACACATATTCACACATAAAACAGATGCAACCTGACAAAGCCCGATGGGTGTGACGTTAAGCTCAGCTCAAATTGAGTGTGATGCAACATGGGACCACTCCACCCCTAAAATGACAGTGGCACTCACAACAGGGGTCATGATTTTACCTCCTGCACTACTCAGTCTCTCATTGCAGAACAATGCATTACAGTAGTTTAGCCACCACTGAACAGTAAATTTTCTGTACAAAGAACTACACTCTGACTGCCCTAAAATTACCACCTCTTCATCCTGAATGCTCAGTTGAAATAAATGATTGATGCAAGAATACAATGGTAGTCATGAAAAAAGTGTTATAGTGTAGAAAGGGTACAGAGCCAAAGTACACTGTAATAATTGGGGGAACAGCAGGCAGTTGGATCTGAAAGTCTTTTAAGTCTGAAATTTGATGGTCATCTATCTACTGTCAGACACCTTGATCCCATTAGGGGTAGCTACAAACAAACTGTCTCCACATGACCCTGTCCTCTGCCATTTGGTTGCTCTCCCTTCAACTCACACACTCTTCACTCATGTATCTCTCCACTCCATCCCTCCATCTCAGTTTTGGTCTCTCTCCTCCTCCTCCTCCTCCTCTCCCCCTCTATGGGCCAACAGGCCTCCTGTTATCTGTAATTCCTTTACAGAGCCAATTCATCCCAAAGTATTTCTCTTATCACTTTCAATCACATCCACATCAACACCACAATGCTCCTTTACATCCTCTTTGTTTGTCTCTCTACGTAACTCAATATGCTCCTCTCAAATAATTCATTTCCACTACTCTCACTCACCTAGGTGAGTTCTTCTAGCAGGGTCCAAGCTTCACTTCCATGTGTAAGAGAGGTGATCACAATAGTGTACTGTCACTGAGACTTTTTTACTTTCGTGATCACATCCCTATTCCATATCACTGCTTTCAAAGAACCAGCAACCCTACCACCCTGCTGTACCCTTTCAAGCACTTCATCCTCTAAACTTCCACCCTTACTTGTCATGCTAGTTAAGTACTTGAATGTACTCACATTCTCCATTCCCTCATCATACACCCTCAGTGTGCACGCTGTGGCTTCAACCTCTCTCAATGAACATAACTTTGCTCTTATATACATTCACTTTCATATTTCGTTTCTTACACATACATGCAGCTCACTTTCATCTTGACTTATCAATACAGTAGTACAAGAAGTTTCCACGCCCTAACCCCTCTCAATAGAGACATTCCAACATCCACTGCTCTACACTATCTCTTTTATACCTCCATCCATATACAAATGTCATGGAGACAAGATGCCCCTGCTGTAATCCAACATTCAGATCAGAGAAATCACTCAGCTCACTATCACCATGCAGTGTACTCCTGTGCCTTTATACATACTTTTCATAGCATTCACCGACTTCCCATCCACTCCATATATTAATACCTTCCACATTTCCTGGCTATCCTCCTTGTTATATGCTTTCTTCAGATACGTGATGGCAGCATACAACTTCTTTCCCTTCTCTAGATATTTTACCACTGAACATCTTAAAATGAATATCTGATCTACCAGTCTTTCCTTCCTAAAGCCCCCTTGCTCTTCTCCAACTGATTCCTCAGTTATAACCCTAGGTACATTGATATATATCCTACCATCTATATTTCCTGTTACCCAGAGAAGACAAATACTCCTTTGATTGCCACACACTTCTCTCCCTTTTCTTTTCTTTTGTCCAGGGGAACAATTATACCTGACTTCCAATCCTTTAGGACCCTACCTTCCTCCCAGGTCAATCTGCACATCTTCCATATCCATTATATCACTAACTCTCCCCTGTATTTCAACATTTTACAAGACACTTCATGAATTCCAGGGACTTTTCCCAGTCTGACTCAATACTTCTTTTCTACTGATCACTGCCTCCTAATTCACCTCTCTTCTGCTCCCAGCCATTCCCCAATCACTTATACTTGTGCTACTTTCATTCTCTTTTTTCAATAATTCTTCACTGTTCTCCCCATCAACTTTTTATCTCTTCTCCACTAACATTCAGTCAATTTTATTGTTCACTCCTCTACAGTTCTGCTTCCCTTATTACTGTGTCTCACTTTCTTGACCTCCTCCTACATCAGTTTCTTACATTCCCTCCACTTTACACTCAAGATTTCTTCAAAACTCCTCAACCACTCTTTCTTAATTCTCTCTTAACAGCCTTTTCACCTCTCTCCTCTTCTCTACATTCAACTCTCTTTTCCATTTCTCCACACTGTCTATTTCTCTACTTCCCATCTCATCATTTTATGATTACTTCTCTTCCATGTCTCTTTTGTCTCTTCATTCCACCATACTGTTCTTTGCACCACCTTACATCTCTTCACCCTACATACTACCTCACATGCTGCACAGATTTCTATCTATCTACAGTCAGATGCCATAATCCCATAAGGGATGGCCATTGTTTCTGAGTTGTTTTATGGGGAGGGGCACTAACCCTCCACCAACTCACATGCCGACACACAGGGAACACGTATGAGTTCATTACAGCACTGTAAATGGTTTCCTGGCTTACAGGAAACCATCTGACTTGTCACTCAATGTAAAGCCACCTGAAACAGAAAGAAGAGTAATAAAAGTTACAGGAAAGATGGAAGAAACAGGAAGAGAGGAGAGCAGACACATAAAAAGAATGATAAAGGTGAAGGTGAAGGAAGAAGTAGGGAGCACTACATCAAGTACGTGGATGATGGTCACCACCACCTACCACTAATTTCTTCATTGTACAAATTTCTCCTGTGAACAGCAAACACATGCCTTCCACCTCTCCTATCTACTCAAAATCATATTTACCCAACTGCTCCTCTACTTTCTTGTATTCTGCCTTTTTTCAATCCTCCTGCATCCTTTCTACTCTCCTTGCAGGAACTGCTTCCTCTGGTCTTTCTCTTCTTCAGTTCACCCACTACTTTGTTGTTATTAGATACTCCACTCCCCCAACCTCTGTATATCTCATGTCCAACACAGACATTTTCATCTGCTCATCCACAATCAGTCATTGCCTTCTGTTCATCCAACTCATGACCCATCCTCCTTATCACTTGCCATGTATACCTGTAGATAATTTTGTGCCTAAAGAAGGTATTGGTTATTGCCAAGCCCTGCCCATTTTCTGTATATGAAGATATTGCTCAGCTGGCTCAAGGACTTCGTCAAAGAAATGATTCAGTACATCAAGGATTATTAATACGAGGGTTTATTGCTACATAATAACAGTCGGGCTTGTATTCTCACTGGTTAAAGGTGCTTCTTTGCACCTCTTTCTTAGCACTATAGATGGTACATCAATACTTATTTGTCTCTTACATTAGGGTTAACATACAAATGAATAATAAAGTCAGTGTTTATAGAGGCACCAACATGGCGGCATATGTTAACCTTGGTTAATAAGAGCATCTATCCATGCTGCTTGATCTCTTGCAGCCTGTCTTTTCAGTCCCTTAACTCTAAGGTAACACTGCAGACCTTGTCCCAAGCCTTTTTCACTCTACCTCTCGCAACTTCACCCCAAACATTCAAACACTCTAGACCTTGTCCCAGGTCTTTTTCACACTACCTCTCGCAACTTCACCCCCAACATTCAAACCTCTCACCCTTCGTGCCCACTTGTCATGATCCATCCTTTCCACATGCCCAAACCATCTCAGTCTGTCCCATCTCATCACAGCACTACTAAATTCAAGCTCCATCCTTCCTCAGTTCATTCACAATCCTAAGGCCCATTCAAGGATGTACAGTAATACACATCTATCTAATCATTCTCATCTCTGTACATCTGAGCCTACAAATACCCTCTTTCTTTACTGCTCAAGTCTCACTGCCATACAGCAATGCACTTCTAACACATGACGCATACCAGACCCCTTTAGCAATGTGAAAAATCAAACACATGACGCATACCAGACCCCTTTAGCAATGTGAAAAATCAGTCATTAAGGAAGAGGTATTAGAAAGTTTCTTAAGCTGACAAGAATACAACCCTTAAAATGCTGTGAACCATCACCAAAGTCAGCCAAATAGAAGACAGCATAGGATAAATACCTACTGAAACCCAAGGGTCATTAAGGCAGACATATCTCTGACAACTTCTAAAAAAAGTTCCCATAAGCACCCACGGCAGCACGCAGTTAGAAGAGGTTAGAATCAGGCAGATAAAAAAAACAGTTCAGCATGGCAAACAAGGTTAAGCATGTAAATGACCAAACACAAATACATTACTTTAAACAAACAAAACAGGTTGTTGTAAGACACCCTGCACATGACCTGCAAAAACACTATTAGAACTTACCCCAGACTGTGTTCAAAACGAGTGTGAGCAGCTGATGGGTATACGTAGCATGTGGATCCCAATTGTTTAAGGAATCTGAGGAGCATTCACATGTTATTTGGGAAAAAACCTACACAATTTATGTACAGTATGTCCTTGTTACATGTCAGGGTTGTGTTCCAAAATAAACAAATTTTGACAATTAGTACTGCAAATTGGGGAAAATTGGTAAATTGGTTTTTACAGGTAAAATAAAGCTTTAATAAACAATCTCTCCAAAACTTTTTGTTGATTTTACTGCACCAAAGGGTTTTTAAAAAGCAGCACATAATGAGGACTAACTGTACTGCAATTTCACTACACCCATCGTTAGCAGCAAAAAAAATAATGAAGACAATACAGGCAAAATGCAAACACAAGGCAGTGACTAACATACTGAATGTACATGCAGACTGTAGTTGCTGTACGAGATCTTTCCAGAAAGTATCTGACCTTAGGCTCTAAAAAAAATAAATAGCTAGCCTTTTGAGCCAGGACACTAATCCCCCTCAAAGTAGGCCCCTTCTGACTTGACACTTGTAGCCCAGAGTTCTTTCCACCGACTGAAACATTTTTAAAAGTCGGGTTTTGGTATCTCCTGCAAGTACTTTGTCGTATTTGTCATGATCTCTTCTTCTGACTGAAAGTAGGAACCTTACAGCGGAGTTCTGAGCTTGGGGAATAACCAAAAGTTGCCTGGAGCCATATCTGGTGAGCGAGGAGTCTGCCGGACCTGCGGGATGTTGTGCTTGACCAAAAATTCCTGAATCAGTTAAGAAGAATGGATAGGGGAATTGTCATGGTGCAGCTTCCAACTTGCCACTTTCCAAAGGTCTGGGAGTGAAAGATAAAAATGGTATATTGCTCGTGGAGAAGGTAGAAAAAGTGAGCAGACGGAGAAAACACTTTATGGTTGTTGAACACAGAGAAAGAAAGTGTGTCAGTATAAGTGGCTGGGAAATGGCTGGGAGGAGGAGGGAGGTGAGAAGAGAGGAAGGAATCAGAAGGATGGAAGTAGTGGCAGCAATGAAATAAGTCAAAATGGGGAAAGCGGAATTGATGAAGTGAGTGGTGAAATGCTGAAGCATAGGGGATAGACAGTAGTAGAACGGATACGGAAGATGTGCAGATTGGCCTGGGAGGAAGGTAGAGTCCTGGAGGACTGTAAGTCAGGTATTATCATTTTCCAGCAAAAAGGAAAAAGGGAAAATGTGTGTGGTAATCATAAGGGCATTTGTCTTCATAGAGTAATAGGAACAGTATATGGTAGGATACTTACTGACTGAGTTAGAGAAATAACAGAGGAATTAGTTGGAGAAGAACAAGGAGGTTTTGGGAAGGGAAGAGGTTGTATAGATCAGATATTCATTCTTAAATCTTTAGTGGAAAAGTTTATAGAGAAGGGAAAGAAGTTGTATGCAGCCTTCATGGATTTGGAGAAAGCATATGACAGGGTGGATAGACTAGGAATGTGGAAAGCATTAAGGATATATGGAGTAAATAAGAAGTTGTTGAATGTTGTGTAGAGTATGTATGAGGGTGCTAAAGTCACAGTGCATGTGGATAGTCAACTGAGTGAATTTTTCTATCTGAATGTTGGACTGAAACAGGGATGTGTGATGCCCCCATGGTTGTTTAATCTGTATATGGATGGGGTTATAAAAGAGATACAGGGTAGGGCAGTGGATGTTGAATCAACCGTAATCAGAGAGAGCAGTGTTTGGAAAATCCCTGTACTGTTGTTTACAGATGATACTGTATTGTTAAGTGAAGGTGAAGGGGAAGAGCAAGGAATGAGTTTGGGAGTGTGTGTAAGAAATGGAATCTAAAGGTGAATGTAGGGAAAAGAAACAGAATCTAAAGGTGAATGTAGAGATAAGTAAAGTTAGGGTCTCTGAGAGAAATGAAGTCACTGAATACACAGTGAGGCTGGATGAGGCAGAATTGGAAAATGTGAGTGCATTCAAGTACTTGGGTGGTCTGATGAATAAGGACGTAAGTTTTGAGGGTGAAGTACTTGAAAGGGTACAACAGGGAAGAAAGGTTGCCGGTTCTTTGAAAGCAGCAGTAAGGAACAGGGAAGTGAGCATGAAAGTAAAAAACGCCACTGTATGACAGCATTGTGATGCCAACTCTAACGTATGGAAGTGAAGCTTGGACCTTGTTGGAAGGATACAAGTCAAGAGTTAGAGAAGTGGAAATGAGTTATTTGAAAGAAACATGTAGACTGACAAAAGAGGAAGTGAAGAAGCGCTGTGGTGTGGATGTGGATGTGATAGAAAGCGTTAGGAGAAATACAGTGAGGTGGTTTGGGCATGTGGAGAGGGTGGGGAGCGAGAGACTAACAAGGAGAGTGCATGCTAGTGAGGTGGAGGGGAAAAGATGGAGGGGCAGGCCGAGGATGAGATGGAGGGATGGAGTGGAGAGGTATATGAGGGAGGGGGGTGTGAGCTGGGAGCAAGGCAGTGAAATGGCACTGGACAGGGCAACATGGAGGCAATTTATTTGTGGCCACCCCTTATGGAATTGAGGCATCTGGCAATAGATAGATAGATGATCTCTTCCGCCAAACTGCATCATGAAGATGACGGATAACGATGAGGCGGTAATGTCTGTCAACAGTCTGACCTTCTAGTGTGTATTCATGATGCACAACATCACGGTAGTCAACAAAAAATTGTCAATATGCAAGAGCATTTCACCTTGCAGTGGATGTGCTGTGCTTTTTCTGGCCTTGGTAACCCAGCATGCTTCCACTAGGATGACTGCTATTTGGTTTCTGGGCTGTACCCGTACACACAAATCTCATCTCCTGTGACAACAGCCTTCAGAAAGTCTGGATCGCGATTTGCACACTCCAACACATCTTGAGCAACGTTCATCTGAGAGTAGAGATCATGACGAATGTGATGAAACACCTGCAAGAGATACCGAAAATCGACTCTGAAAAATGTTTCAGGCAATGGAAAGAACGCTGGGCTACATGTGTCAAGTCAGAAAGAGCCTACTTTGAGACGGATTATTGTCCTAGTTCAACAGGTTAGCTATGCATTTCTTTTTAAAGCCTAAGGTCGGATACTTTCTGAACAGACCTCATATGAGAGGAAAAAGGTCACCAATGTCTGACTCCCTCCTAAGAACCCCCTAACAGATGATGACCATGACAGTACTCTCTTGTGGATACTCTGTTTTTATATAATTCTCTCAGACACTCTTCTTCCTCTTCCCTCTCACTCATCATTGAACTTTTCTTTCAATAATATATGGTCAGCCTCTCTGAATATTACACTCACTCTCACTTTCAAAGACTTCTCTGGCATTCTATCAGTGTGCATTCTTGGATAATGTCCATAAAAACAATGTATTTCCTTTCATCATCCAGTAATTTCACATCTCTCTTCATGACCTTACTTCCATTCCAAAATACTTAAAAATTTCCCTGTTAAGTAACACCATCCATCCTGTTTATGCCTATGGCAGTTCAGAAAAAGGTTGTTAGCGCAGTCAGTAACTGAAGCGTTTTCTGTTACTCCCCAAGTTTCACTCTCGTACAAGAGAGTTGGCAGACTATTGTACTACCCAAGCCCTGATGATAAAAACAAAAAATTAAGCAAGTGCTACAAGGGAGGTATTGATAAAAACAAGTGTAGTTAATCATACACTCACCCTCCCTTGCAGTACTACCATCTCAAAAATGGATAAAACTAAGGCTACAAAACAAGGTGATCGCACAATTACTACGTGAAAGTAGAGTAAGACTTGCTTGCCTCATATAACATGGGACTATAGTCCGCCTAAAATGTCGGGATCGTTTGGGCGTTGCCCCTCATGAGAGTTAACCCTCCTGTGGTGTTGTCAAGTCTATACCAACACACACCTCTCTGTCTCAATTTTCCAGCTATTTACTACTTCTAAATGAAATTTATTTACAGTATATATATATTTAATTCTTTATTATGGCTATATAGTGTTATAAATGTCTTTTTTTTTAAATAATAAAAATGACAATTTATAAATACCGCAAGACTTAGCAACGTTGCTTTCCGACACTGCCACACTCTTTGGATGAGTCAGCGAGGGATGGATCTGGTGAGTGGGTAAGACTGACCGCGTTAATCCACAGCTCACTTCCTCTCCAGCCTTCACCCGAGATGGAAGCTCCTACCACTCCTACTCGCCCTCGTCAGCTCAACAGTCGGGAAAAAGAACTTACTTACAGTATAAATAAGTATTTCTTAGATGAGAAGGCAAACAGAGGACCTATACTTGATCCCTCAATAGCTATTGCCCGAACAGCAAGAGCCACCAACGTGTGTGAAGTAA
>JAGKTI010007942.1:0-17615 GCA_018397915.1 Birgus latro | reverse complement strand
AAGCGCACATGAACGTGCTCACGTGGTTATGTGCAGAGAATGTCTGTAATTATACATAAATGCTATTCCATTAAAACTCATAGACGTAATGTGTCTTCACGCTTATTTAGTGACAGGGTTTCAAGTGAATTTTGGCATTTCTTGGATTGCGTATTTAAGCATGTGAGACCAAATATACATTAGCTATGGATTTGTGTCAGCGCCTCTAACTTTACTGTATAAATGAAAAACCATTTACAAGTACGCACGCAAACGTGTTTATGTTGCTATCTCAATGTGTTAATATAAAGACGTATAAAACAAACTGTCTATTTCTAGGTACTGCTTGCGCATGTGTACTATTTTTATGTACGCTTGTGCATGCTTACAGCATGTGATTATATAGGTGCTCCTGCATGTGTCTGTATACTGAATGTGACTACATGGTTATTCATCGGCGGTGTGTGTAGTGAGTACGCATCTAACTGTATAATGCGAGCATTCAAGGGAGTGCATATACGACTGCAGTGTTCTGTACTACCGTTTGGGAATATGAAACTATACAGTATGAGAAAGCATGTGCGCGGCTCAGCACAGGCGTGTTCTTTCCCAGTGAGACGAATGTATTCCGTTTCGTTCAACAGGATACCCAAATGATTACACGAACGTGGCCCTTAAATAACTGAATAGCAAATGGTTAATTATTTCAGAAATTTATTACACTAAGGGAATGAACGACATAAACTCTGAGATTTTCGTAAATTTTCAAGGGAATTTAAGTTTTCTAAAAAATAGTCTTACATATACAGTATGTATATATTTTTTATTCCAATCATTTATTCAAATTAGCCACACTCATCTCATCGCCATGATTTTGTGCAGAGTGAGATGAGTGAACCTAACAGTCGCCGTTTTTAAAGTGAAAGAAAATGCTGACAAAATAATTATGAATGAGATTACAACCGGAATGGGGGGTGGAATGTCGGACGGCAGTGGGATTGGACACTAAAGATGACGATGATCTGACGAACAAGCAACTAAATAACAAGCTTACCTTCTTCATCTCTCGGTTTCCTTTCAGTATTTCCAGGTACTCCTTCGACCATTCATTACTTTTTTTTTCTATCATTCACTTTCTTATTTTAAGCTGTGCATGGTTAACTTAGCAGTCATATAGGTGAGCAATACACAGCATACACTGACACCACACTATTTAAATATATAAGAAATTACTCTAATAAATAAAGTGTCATTTAAATCTGTAACCTCAGTGACGGGAAAATCACTGTCAATTCCTACACTTAATTAGCCGCCTCAAACAGTGCACCAACGACCCAGCGAAGGACATGAGAATTAATCTGCGCGTCTTGCGGCCGGCAGATCTAAATAACTTGAGGTGTCACTCTCTTCCAGCGGCCTTAATTATATACTGTATACGTTTTGCTGATATGCGCTCTACACAACTGCGAAACATTTACAAATAACAACAGTAAACGGACATTCAAAATTTACAAAGGGTTGGATTACTATTCAAAACGGTGTTGAAATTTCCGTACTTACCATCTCTCCGCATTTGGCGATCTGATGTAAGTTTACGCCACCTTGACAAGCTGGCCTGGTTTTGTTGCAGATGTTCATGTATAACTTATGCAATCTTCCTTTGCTGGAGAGATCATGACCTGACCTTCCTTATCAAAATAACTGAGCCTTTGGGAGTCTAGAGCATTTTCCAGTCTGATGCAAATGTCTGAGGTTGTCTGTTAAGAGTCAGTTATACTATCACGAACCAGAATCCTGATATTTCAGTTCAGGAGAATGCACATGTTTGTTGTCCTTAGGAGTCTGGCAAAACATTAACAACGACTGAGTCAGATTTCAGGCACAGGTGCGTCAGCATTTGTTACACGTTCTGGGAGGTTCTTGATCATCATCAACATCAAAGTTGTTGCTGAAAAAGAGAAGAAAAAAGCACCATTAGACAAAGCTCAGTCTATGTAATCAATATTGTTCACAAACAAACTAAAGTAAAACAGTAAGAAATGTAAATTATTCATGTACGTAAGTTTTCTTTTCACAAAAAAAACACGAACAAAATGTTTTTAACAGGTCAAGGCACGTAATAATATCCAGTATGTTTCGACCAATAATACAGTAAAACAGAATCTAAGCGCATGTTGTTAACCCCTACGGACAGTGTTGACCACTGGAGGACACTCAACAACAGACAGTCATCTTTCAGACCCCATTCTCTCTCCTGGGATCCCACAGACAGCAACTGGTCGTACAGTTTGTGGGCTACTGTGTTCATATATGCCTCTCCAACTCTGTCACTTCTCTACCCCTTGTCCACACTAATGTCCTATTCCATCCTTGACTAATACAACAGACACCTTCATCCTCTTCCAAGATGACTTTCACCCTTGCTTCCTCACTCTTATCAGCAGTTAACACTGTCAGGTTCCTGTGACTCACTCTAAACTGAATACAATCATTTGGCATTAGCTGATGTTCTGTACTCTGCTGTCGCGACTATGAGAGTTATTGGTTCCTGTATAAATATTTTATGGCTTGTATGATTCACCCAGCTGAATAAATCGTCTGGTGTCAGCTAAAATATAATACTATGCTCTTTTCACCTAAAGATGGCAGAGATCTTCGACCTTTTGCAGCTTACTTCGCGTAGCTCTACATCGTTTTCATAGCAACTGTTCGTGACTAGCATAATATTCTGATGTTATTCTATTGCTACAAATCACGACTGAAGCTGAAGAGACGATGATTTTAAGTCAAGTTAGAGTAAAATGAGTACAGTATAGCGACCACGTGAGGGTTGAAGATTAAATAAAAATCACGATGAATTAACTTGTAAGATAGTTTTTAAAAATGAAAAATCCCCGTCCTGTGTATCCTCAGTGTTTGTCTGTTTATCCGTCCATACGCCTCGTCCTTTGACCTTTCCACCTACCTGATGTAGGTGAGAGGAAGGTCAAGTAACGGGAAAAGGGGAGGAGGAAGTGGCAGGAATGTGAGGGGGTAATGGTTGTGGGAAAGAAGGCATGATTATGTCAGTGGAAATAACGAAGGTGAGAGGGAGCTTGAAGAGGAGGGGTGAGGGGAGGAGGGGCCTGGAGATTATAGCAAAAGAGAAAAGGGTGAGAAGTGGAGGTTAAAAAAAGGATAGGAATGAGGGGGTATGAAGGACTGGCGAAGGAAATAGAAAGGACGGAGATAAAGGAGTAGGATATAGAAAAAGGGTATAAAGGGAAACCTGAGCGAAGTGAGCGGAAACTCGTGGACAGAAAAGACAAATGGAAAACAACTGATGGAAAAGATACCGATGCAGTAGAAAGGTGGGAGAAAGATAAGCGGAAATCAAAGAAGGTCGAAAGCAGGAAACGGGATGAAATTTTTGACAGGATGGCCGAAACAGAATGTAAAGACATGAAAAAAAAAAAAAGGAATATTATGGAGGGCAAAGAAAGATATATAAACAACAGAAAATTCAAAAGAATAATGAATTAACTATACACAGAGATACGTCAGATAATTAAAAGTCAAACTGTGAATTGTAAAAGAGAATTCTGCTAATAGTATTAGAGAATGACACTGAAAGGAAGATATGTCAAAGGGGAAATCATAAAAACGACAAAAAATGAACAACAGCAAAGCAATTCGCAAACTTTAAAAAGAGACGCGAAAGGAAGATATGTCAGGGAAGATATGTCAGAAAAAGAGAAGTTGGAAAGCCAAACTATAAATATGATAAAATGCCAGAAGAAAAAAAAATAAGAAAAGACACAAGGACTATGAAATCCAAGAACACTACAAGAAAACACTTGATTTATGCGACGAATAATATGAAATCAAAGGCACGATAAGAGGAATAGGAGGACTAACCAATCAAGTTGTTTTTTTCCCATGCCAAAGAAGAAGTTGCTGAGATATGAGCAAAAAATATGAGAGTAAAGGCATGACAAATATGATGGGATGACGAGTAAGGTTTTTTCTTTACCGGACCCTAAAAGAAAGTGCTAGGAAAGTGAGTCAAAAACAGAAAAATGAAGATAATATTAGAGGAATAGGAGGACAATGTGTTTTTTTTTCCATGCCCTAATAGTAAGTTCTAGGAATATCAGGGAAAAAAAAACAAGGTGGTGGGAAGATAAAGGGAAGAGTACGACCAGCAAGGATGCATTTTCTTTCCCACGTCCTTGAAGAAAGTGCTAAGAAAATGAAGAAAATAAATATAAGAGTGAAGGGGACATAATGAGGATGACCAGTACGGGTGTGTCTTCTTTCCCATGGCCTTCCTCACCTTTCACCCCTTCCCTATCCATCATGCCTCCCTTCATGTTCATTTCTCCACGATCCCCAGTGGCACATCCCATCCCATCCCTGTCTCAGCCACTTTCATTCATTCCCACCATCAATTATTGCATCACCAGCACTCTTCCCAACCTTCACATGTTTCGATGCGACTAGAATGATTTGGTACAGATTTTAATACTTTTTCTTCTCTTTCTAAAAATCATTAATAATCTGTACTGCATCGTCAATATGGATAGAGCGCGCGGTAAATTAAAAAAAAATATATACAGTATATACGTACAGCAAAATATTCACAATAAATTAATTATGAAAACAAATAAACATTTCGCAATAGGTCAGTGGAGGGAGGGAGGGAGCGGGAGGAAGGAGGAATGGTATATTTTGTGGATTACCAATTTTACAAGAGGTCATTCAAAGGCAATCAAGACTCTCACACAATATAAACGCCTATTAATCTGCATGAACACACTCCTTACAAATTTTCTCACCATACACAACAATCTTACCACTCACCACACCCAACCGCCCATACACAATCTTACCACTCATCACACCCAACCATACCCACACACTCTTACCACTCACCTACCCATATCATCTTACTACACCCAAACCCTCCCCGTCACACACTCTTCTCGTCTTATGAAATCTTTCCTCTCGTCCCACAACCCTGACCTTCTCTACACTCCTGACTCACTCCTTCACCCACACTCGCACTCTCACAAACCGTCCTAACCCCCACCTTCACCAAATTTACCCTCTTATCCACACTCACATCCACACCCACATCACCCACATCATGACCCACCCCCTCTCCAACTAACCCTCACCGACACACACCTCACTCACACTCCTGGCCCACCCCCTCACCCACACTCATCCTCTCACCCACATTCACTCCCTCATCCACCCCATCACCCACACTTACTCCACTCCACACTTCTGACTCATCCCTTCACCCATAAACTCACACCCACACTCACTACACCCATGACCTACTCCCCCACCACAATGTCAGTCAACGCCTCATACACCCGACCCCTCCTTCACCCCCACCACACCCTCACCTCAGCCACATCTCCTCACCCCCTGACCCCTCCCATGCCCCACCTTGACCTGCCACCTCATTCACCTCTTTCATGACGCCGACAGGATGTAAAAGGAGGTGTAGATGCATGTGTAGCGGTAAATATAAGAGACCCTGTGTAACTGTGCGAGTGTATCCTGTTGTATGTATGATATGTACTGTATACACGTGGCTTTATAACTTACATACGAATCATGACACTTGGAATACAAACAAATCACACGTCTCCGCAGTATATTCAGTCACACACACACACACACACACAAAAAGATGCACATTTTATCAGTGAGGGGTGTACGTGAGTGATCTTGACTCTCAAATGTACAAAAAAATATTAGTCCCGGTATTACACTAGACAACACTCATTACGGCTTTATCCACCAATTGTACACACGGACGCGCACACGTTACCATATAGTTCTCACGCAATCCACCCTACTATAGATATACGTACACAGTGCCATGCAGCTACACATGAATCTCACATAAGGACACATTAAAACACTTACACATACACAGGTCAGCATACACAAGCACACTGGTACTCTAACGCAGCTCAACATCGTCTTCAGTGATATAGCATTCCAATAAACGCTAGCAAGTCAAATATTTTCACGTTCATAAACCAAATCGTATCATCTGTACACAGTAAAAAACAGAAGCACGAACCTACACATACAACTAAGTGTAGATATGTCCGCAGATCCTGACGATTTTATTTAACTTAGGGGGGACCGCTCGTACTGAAGCGGCCAATGAGGGCTATATTGAACAGGTCCAATTTGAAAAGCCTCCCCTGAGCGGAATAAAAACTCTAAAGGCATGAAGAGTAAAATAAAAGGATGTCATCAGAGTGAAGTGGTTATGCTTTACACACCCAAACACGTAACAAATGGACGTACTGAAGGCTTGGTAGCAGTTTTTTCTTTGCGATTCATCATGCACATTACACCTACATATTCTCAATCATGTTTTTTCTATATTACTAGTACTGACACAATTATCATTAGCAACGTACAAAAATAAAAAGGTGTAATACGACAAGTAGAAGACGACCCAAAGAATCATACACATTCCCTGACATTACAGTGAGAGAAGGAAATTGGGATGCTGAGGTAACAACAACAGTGACAATAATCTCCAAATCATCATCACAATTACCTGCAACAACATCGACACATCCGATCACCATTTCCTAAAAACATTACATACACGAAGGATGAAACGA
Organism: Birgus latro; assembly: GCA_018397915.1. Lineage (NCBI taxonomy): Eukaryota > Metazoa > Arthropoda > Malacostraca > Decapoda > Coenobitidae > Birgus > Birgus latro. The sequence goes on along the minus strand of JAGKTI010007942.1, from coordinate 10,992 downwards.
CAGACACAGAAAACACAAATGTACGCAGTCAGTGGGAAGAGTCAAGTAATGTTTATTGGCTGTACACGACGCTTACTTAAGATGGATGCCATGGTATAGTTCTCTCTCTCTTTCTCTCTCTCTCTCTTCAACATTCTAGGCCGCACGTGAGATGGGGGTGGGGTCAGGAGGAAGTTGGTCGTGACGATGACGCGTATTAATACTAAAGGTGGTGATAGCTCAGACGGTGGCGGTGATGGCTGTTACCAAAAATACTTACTTAAACCATAATCCTTTGAGTTAAAAAAATAAAATGCTCTACGTGGATGTGGAAGTTCGTAGCACCTGTTACTCAACCACTTATTCAGATACCACATCTTTTTCATCCATGCGCAACCAAGTCAAAATATGTCGATACTACAAACGTAAATAATAACATAAAAGAGAACATCAAAGTTTAATATGTGCACTAAATCGCCAAGGAGAACTGTTACGAATTTTCCTATACCCCCCCCCCCCCAGCATACGGTCCTTCATACGTCTTCCGTAAGCAGCCGGGTAATGAGTGCACTAGGGTGGGGTTCTTTGGAAATCCTGCCTCCACGCATACTGTACACTGGTTTCCCACGCCCCACAGCGAAACACGGGGTAGAGTATTACAGCAACCATATATTTGCTGACAAGAGTGAAAGAGGTCTGATTTCTCTACTACCGGTACTTGAGATTTCACCCAAGCCGAGAGAGATGGTTTGGACGTAAGAAGAAGAAATGAAAAATGTGCTCAGTAATCCCTAAGCTGAAAAATATCGTCCGGTGGCAGCAAGAAAGAAAGAAAGAAAAAGTAGAATCAACAGGTTAAAATGGTCTTCACTAAACAGGCATACGAAAAACAACCCCACTTGAGAAATGTCTAAATATGGAGAGGAAATGCAGCTATCTCCCTCAAGATGAGCAATACACCTCACCTGAATAATACCACAGTTTTGAAGGGAAGAGGTCAGACCGTCAAAGGGGGGTGAGGGGTCAAGGGCAGAACGTTTTGCAATGCCTGACCCCACACACACACATAACGTTGTTTGGTAACGACGGAAGCACCAAATTTCCCGTCTCCGGCTCAGTCCATGGCGAGTTCATACACTGTTTAACCTCTTCCCTGACCTGAATTTATCGTTTGGCAGCAGCGAAAATAACACACACACACACACACACACACACACACACACACACACACACACACAAATAACCACCAACACAAACACACAACTCTGTCACGATTATAATCCTGGGTGAACAACTGACACGGTGACAGTGCTGGTGATAGTAATGGTGGTTATTTGGGTGACGACGGTGACATTAATGGTAGCAGTGACTGTGCCTCTGACAACATAACTCATCTTTAGCCGTGTTACCGTAGTGACATAGTTCGTTCACCTAGACCAATTTTTTTTCCGGCTTATTTCACGTAGTTAAATGGCAGAAAAAGAAATGCCACGGCTCTGTAACCTTTCCATGGCACTTCTTCGTTACTAGTTTCACATTCGATTGTAACTCTATTATTAAAACTCGTCATTCAAGAGGGACAGATGGTAATTTTAGGCCATATCAGAGTAAGGAAAAAGTACCAAAATGTTCATAGGCGTGAAGGACTGAATGATAAAGGTAATGATAGTAACTTTCATACGAACAATGGGTGCATTGTTTGTTGCTTCAGAATGAAGTGAAATGTTCAAAATCATTAAAATACCCACATCCAATGCACAAAATTCCAGTAGGTAAGTAAAATCGATGGTTATGAAGTGGTAGTACCAACCGAGATACCGACGATGACAGTACTAGCGATATCTGTGAAAGTAGGTCGTGATATAAAAACAGTTCTTGTGTTTGGCGATAGTTATGAAAGTAAGTGAAGTGCTATAAATAATAGTATTTGACCTTAGAATCTTATCAATGGTAGCACGAGGAGCGATGGAGTAATGACGACTGGGAGTAGAGTGAATGTGGTTGGAATCGTGTGCTAATGGTTTTGATCCAGGTGTGGTGGTGGTGTTGATTGTGGTACAGGTCGTGACGGTGGTAGTAAAGGTAATGGTATGGTACAGTGCACCACCAGTACATTTTTCTTCTCTTTTCTTTCTTTCCTGGTAATTTTCTTTTCATCTGTTCATTTTTCTCTTTCTTTTCCAGTCACCTTTTCTTAAAACCTTTCTGCTAACAATGATATTTTCCTTCCGATTCTTCAATAGCATTTCTTCCTCTAGTCATTTTTTATTTCTTTTTTCCACATTTTCGTGTCATGCCTTTCTCTCCCTTTTTCATTCCTTCTCTTTATATATATATATTTTTTTAAATTTCATTCTTCCTTTTAAAAAACTATTCTTTTCACAACTTCTTTTAACGATGTTCTTTTTCTACCCCTGCTTTTTTATTCTTTTCGTTTATTCTTTGTATTCATGTCCTTTCATTCTCAACCAACGGCACTGAATGCTAGTTACTAAGAAGTTTTTTTTCAAGCTTGGTTTACTTCGTACTTTTATTTATTTTTTTCTAATTTTCAATCATTTTTAGTCTCCATTTTTCTGAATACATCTCCTCAAACAATTTCCAGACAGTCCTCCACTCTTGCCATCTCCTTTTTCCTTCTTGTCATTCCTTTCCTTTCACTTCGTCCATCTCTCCACGTCAGACTCCGCCTTGGCTGCTGAATTTGCATACTCCTTCTTTACTCAATCTGTCAATACCTTCTTGTCTTACGATATCTCATCCTCCCTCGTCCACCTCAGTCAATAACAATGAATCGTCAAGGAAGAGGTGTAACAAAATTTCCAAAGCCATTTAAGAATATTACCATTTGTAACATATTTCTCGCAATTTGGGTTCTGACTGCGTGCAGATAATCTACACATTATGTACCTCAGAATGCCCGGTTATCAGCACAGGTGGTCTCTTCACCCCTTCACTAAGGAAGACTTCCTCTAAGCTGAATAAAATCGTGGTGACAATGCCATGAGTAGATTAGTGATCGTCATCGGACTGCAGGAATTAAAAGAAAGTGTACCCAACATTTTCGATCCGAGAGGTCTTCCCTCAGCTAAATATATCACCTGGCAGCAACAAGAATGAAACGGAAAATCATGGTCGTGTTTAAGGAGAAAATACTGACCAACAAACCCTACTGACCTGTCTGTCTAAATACTCTTCCATTCTCAATAATTTAACTCTTAGTTTACAAACATCCTAGATCATAAAAGTAAAGCTGGTTAGGAAAATTTGGGTTCCAAGCGTAAATTCGCGACTGGATGGGAGAGGCGGAAGGGTGACTTAAAGATGCCAACCCCCGTCCTAACATTAACATCTCTGTACTAAACGAGTGAGAGGCTAACTTCAGGACGCACATCCTTCCAGCTGGGCTCACTGTGGGGTCTGGACGATTACCATGTGCTACAGCTCTCCGTATCTCACCTATCATCCCCATCCTGTCTTATCTCATCTCCACCCTTCCTCCATCCATGCGTCCATCTTTCTCCATAATTTTTTTTTTATTCTTCTTACTTTTCACCTTTCTTCCATCTAAGAATCCACCTTTCTCAATACAGCCAAGTTCCTTTCACCCTTTCTCATTTATGGACCCTCTTCTCCATCTATTTTTTTCTACCCTACTATCCATCTTTCTTTGTAAAAAAAAACAAAATCTTGCCACTTTTTAACTTTCTCTCAATGTTTCTCCGACTTCAGCATCGATCATTCTGCCATTCTCGCATCAATAAAAACAAGTTTCTGTCATTCTTCCTTCTCTCCAGATTTCTCTCCGTCCAAGCGTCAATCTTTCCCTGAAAAATCAAGATCCTGTCAACCTACGTCCAAATCTTTCCCCCATCGCAGCATCCACCTTCCTCTGAACAATTAGGTCTATGTCACTCTTCTGCTTTCTACGCTTCTTCACAGCTCGCCCTCATTCCATCTTTCTTTATAAATTTAGTCTCTATCACCCTTCCTACTTTCTAAACTATTTTCATTTTTCTCAGAATTAAGTACCCATCTTTAGTATACTCCTGTAACTTTTCTCCTTTCTAAACCTTATTTATATCTTTCTCACAGTCTAGTATTCATCTTTCTCTCAAGTCTGTCATCCATCCTCCTTTCTAGACTTTAAATCTTTCCTCAAATATCGCTCTTCCACTGTGGTGTAAACACGACTGGCTTGAAGGCGCCATTTTTATTATTCTTGCTGCTACCAGACGATTTTATTCAGTTTCGGACAGTTCCCTTTATCAGAAACGGAATTAGTGAAGGCTATATCTAACCCCACCAGTTCGAAAATCCCTCTAAAGGCAGAAAAACATCCTGGGGCTGAAGGGGAAGTTTCGATTTTTTTTCTCTCTTTCTCCCATACAAGTATTCATTTTCTCACTATTCGAGCTCCCATCATCCTTTTTCCCATTCCTCTCTCTCTCTCTCTCTCTCTCTCTCTCTCTCTCTCTCTCTCTCTCTCTCTCTCTCTAAATGTTCCTAATACTCTTTCTTTCTAAACTTTCTCTGTATCTTTCCCCCAGCCAAACATACATCTTTCCTCTCAAAACTTGAGCCCCAAGAACCTTCTCTCCCTCTCATCTTTAGTGTCCAATTTGTCCAGCTGTTTACTTTCTCCGGACAGTTCCCATCATTATCTGTCTTATTTCTTCTCTCTCCATTCCGTCTTTGTCGTACCCGAGTCCCTCTAACCCTTCATTATCCCTCCTCCCTCCTCTCTACTTTAACCCCCCACCCCATCAATCGCCAAAAATAAATAAATAAATAAATAAATTTATACACTTACATTATCTGTCTCTCACCCTACAATCTTTGTTCCATTACCTCCTCTCCCTCCCCATCTTAAGTAGCTATCTTTTTCAGTCCTCACTCCTTACTCTCTCCCATGACACCTTTCCCATAATTTTCAACTTTCCAGTTTTCAACCTCTCAGAATTTCTTGTCTTTGCGTTACAATCTCTTACGCTTCCTATCATAATCTGTCAACTCTTCCATCACATCTTCTTATCCTTTCCATGACTAATCCCCATCCTTCTAATTAGGCTATATTTTCTTTTTATTCCGACCTGCTTTTATATTTCCACAACAAATTATCATCTTTCTCGTAAGATTCTTTTCCATCCCTTCAGAAGTTACTCTTTTTCATTTGAATTTCCTGTCTTTTCATTACTTTCCCATTAGCATTTCTCGACCTCTCCTCCCTCCCACCCTCCCCACCAACCCACCCTTCTGTCCCATGCCTCCCTACACCCTGTCCCATTACCCCTTCCACTGTCTCACGACGCCTTACCCTTATTTTTCCTCCGTTTCAATTCTGCCTACTACCTCTTCCTCTTGGTCCACGCGTCCCTACCCGCCCCCAAGCCTCCCCACCTTTCTCACCATCCCTTTCCCCTTCCTCACCACGCTTTCCCTTTCCCCACTTCATCTTTCCTCGCCACTCCTTCCCTGTGTCCCCATGCCTCCCCTCCTTTCAGCCTGCCCTACCCTCACCGTTCCCCGTTAGTCCTCTCTCTCTCTTACACACACACACACACACACACACACACACACACACACACACACAAACTTCCCCCTTACAAATGCCTTCTCATCTAGCACATCACCTTTCCCTCCTTCTCCACGCATCCCCAACCTCCCTCATCCCGCACCCTAAGTCCTTCCCCCTCCCCTTAAATGGACATATGGAGGTCCTAAGAGTGCGTGATGGAGTGTGTTTTGTGTCGTCATAAGTCCCGTCCATCCATGACTGTGGTTTGTTATTCAGGAGAGAGGCTTTGACCTTAGTCCCTCACCTTTCTCCCTCCCTCCTTCCCCCTCCTCCCTCCACCCTGCGCCTCCCTCTCTTCTTTTTCCCTTTCTCTTTTTTTTTTCTGCCCCCCCCCCCTCCCCTTCCCTTTCCCCCACTTTCACTCTCGTCGACTGGGTATCCCCCCCCTCTCTCTCTCTCTCTCGTCGACAAGGTATCCCCTCCTCATCCTCTCTCTCTTTCTCTATCTTCCCTTCTCTCCTCTAGCCCCTTCTCTCTTCATTCTTCTCCCTTCCTTTCTTTTCCTTGCACCTCCTATATCTAACTCTCTCACTCTTTTCCTCCATCCTTTTGTCTTTTTCAACACCCACTTTTTCGCTCCTCTCTTTTACTCTTTTACTCATTTCCTCCTTGTCTCCTTCCCTGCCTTTCCTTCTCCCTATCAACATTCCAGCCAGGTTCCTCTTCGATTGGCATTCAGTGTGGCCGTTCGCCGACAAGTGCTTGCCGTCTCCTTCAGATTCGCTTTAACCCCTTCAGCCAGAAGACGGATTTTTTATTTTATTCTTGACGTTGAGCTGATTATTTTATGAGCCTTAAAGAGATCTCTGGTATTGGACAGATTTATGAAGGTCTTAAGCTCTCAAGTTCTTAGTTTCTTCTCCATTGAATATAATCGTCTGGAAGTGACAAGAATATACCAAAAGCCACTGAACTCATGGAAGGGTTAACCTATTCAATCCAAGGACGTCTTTACATTTAATTTTGGCCACTGTCCCGACGATTTTATTAAACTTAGGATAAACTTTTCGAATAGGAGGGGACATGTTTTTCCTTTCCTAACACTGCATTGCTTTGAGATCTCGAAAGCTAGATAAATTAATAGGATGCACGCACTAATAGTATGTATCCTTCCCTAACACTGCACAACTATGAGATCTCGTACGATCAATAAACGAATCGGACGTATGTAAAAACAAAACAAAAACGTCCTTACATTTCCTTCTGGCGTTACCTTCTCATTTTAACCTTTTCAATATGGTGACATTTAACTGGATTTTTCTTGCTCTTGCTGGAAGATAATACTCTTGCTTAGTAGTGATTTTTCGCAACAGAGACGTTAAATATATCTTCAATTTTCCCGGTCAAAACAAGAATTTTTCCAAAGCTGATTAAAACAGTTTGACAGATATAAAATAAAAAATGCACCAAAGAACTGAAAGGGTTAGCATCCTTCTTTTCCCCCTCTCAAACAAGATTATATTTTCATTTCCATCCTAGTGCACACATCCTCATTGCTACGCTCTTAAGTACCTTCATCTCATTAACACTCTCTTCCTCTTCTCCAGTATATTGTTTCTCGCTTTTCAAACACTCGCCCTCTTAATTGCAAAACTTTTCTCTCGTACTTCTCTTTTCCTTTCTCCTGCCAAATTTTCTCCTTCCTGTCGCACTCCTCCATCTTAAATGAGTCTCTGTTCTTCCTCTCGTCTCAGATCTCACTCGCACACATTCCTCTTTAACCTTTCAGTACGATGACTACTCTTTTGCCTGACGCCGGTTCCTGTGAGGGGGAGCCTTGGCAAAATAACGTCCAGGCACAATACTTCCTACTCATTAACAACCTCTCACAAGACACTATCACACCCTCCCGTACACACAGTCACACATTATTTCAATACGATGCAACTTTTTAATTTTATTTTTGCCTTCTCTAGACGGTTTTTTTCGACTTGAGACTCGTTAAACAGGAGGGGTTAAATATAGCCCTAGTGAACCTCTCTGCTTCCCCCTCCTTCACCCCCCTCTCTTTCTCTATCTCTCTTAAATATCGTTTTCAATTAAAAAAAAAAAATCTTTTTACATTACCCTTCCTACGACCAGATATAAGAGCATAAGAAGAGGAGATAACTGCAGTAGGCCAGTTGTCCCATGCGTGATTAAACTACTAGAATACGACAAGGATAACAACTACAGAGTCAGCTACTACTCTTCCTTGCTATTGATTATGCTTACTACACCTTACTAGTCTAGTATACGCTGCTTATGTCTCCTTAATATCAACTTAGATTGTATTAATAACACAGAAGGGAATATAAAAGCACCAGATGATGAAATAAATCGGTTAGGAAGTGGTGCTTGAGTGACACCTTGGCCTACTAGAATACGTGCCAGGACGCAGCACTCAGGTGGTCATGTCTCATCTTTGGCCACCCTTTACCATTTATATCGTATTCTGAGTATTAATTTGCATAATTATATCAACTCAGCACTGAGGTTTTAATAAGTAATGCCACCTAAGCAATATTTGTACGAAAATATAAGATAAAAAACAACCACCAATGAAAACAGTACCACAGAAAATATCATACCTTCCCTGACTACCGACTTTCGACGACTAATCTGCAATTTTTTTATCCACTGAGCAAAGAAGGTTAATTAAAAAAAAAAACACGTCAGCACTACCGGTACTCGTGCGAAATGAGTAATCAAACGGGAAGGAAGGGAGCGGTGCGTCGTCATCGCGTCTTATTTTCGATATTGCTATTATTATTACAACCAATATTATTGTTACCAAAAGTAGTACTAGTAAGTAGTCACTAGTAGTAGTAGTAGTAGTAGTAGTAATGATTAGTAAGCAGTGAGCAGTAATTATTAGTTTTATTATTACTACTACTACTAGTAGTAGTAATAGTAACTATTATTATTACTAGTATTTATCATCACCATTATTATTATTAGTTGACGAAACTATGCCATTATTAGGCTTTCTGCACAACTCTTCCTTAGCGATTTAGTTTTTATTTAAGTATGTATACATGCATATGTTACCGGTATTTATCTCGTTTAAATATCGACACAAGTTACATAAATAACATACATTCTGCTAGAACAAGAATAAACTACTGAGGATGAAGTACTTGGCATCGCCCACTGTCCACAGCATCACGGAAATAAACACACAGATTTCTTACCTTATCTGCTACTGTATCTCCAATACCACACACTTTCCTCTCCTCTGTCTTCTATATTCTTTTCTCGGCATTATAAGCTCACTGAATATATATAATTTTCACGTATCTAATGCAAATGTCCCAAGATATTAGTGGAAAATACGAGACTGCGTGACCCGTCCGACATTTGAACATTTGAACGATTTTTCGCGCCGATGACGCGGAGGAATACATGATCACTCAGGCGGTTGTCTCAACCTCCCAAAAAACTATTCCCATACATTATATGGCCACTTTTACCCATTTTCTAGCGTATTCCTGCCATCAGTCTGCAATGATGCATCAATTATGCATAAATGTTTAATGAATAATGCCACAAAAGCAATATTTAGGGGAAAATCACCGGAAATGGAAGGTGGGGAGCGGCAATTTTATAACACCTGTATACCTGTTTACCAAGGAATCTCTCCACTACTCTTATTTGCTATTTATTATGCTTATTACACCTTACCTGTCTAATGTATGGTGTTTGTCTCCTTAATATCAACTTAGATTGCATTAAGAACACACAAGGGAAAATATAAGTCCCGTGGGAAGAAACAGAGAGGTAAGGATGTGGTACTTGCGCGACATCTTGACCTACTAGAATACGTGCCGGGCGCATCACTCAGGCGGCCACGTCTCCATCTTCCGAGAAACTAGTTCCCTTACATTTTGGCATTAAAACCCCTTTTATGATATATTTCCGTTATTAGTTTCCAAACTAATTTCCACTGAGCACATATTGCACTGGGCAATATTTATGGAAACCGTCTGAACTGGGAGGTGGGGTGAGGCGCATATTGCTGTACTAGAGAGCGGTTTTTTAAACTTGTGTCTGCTTAGGAGTTTCTTCATACTCTTAACCGCGATTTATTATGCTTACTACACCTTACTGGTCCAATATATACTCTTTATGTCTCCTTAATATCAACTTAGATTGCATTAATAACACAGAAGTGAACATAAAAGCAGCACGCAAAGAAATAAAGCAGTAGGATAAGGTACTTGAGCGACATCTTAGCCTACTAGAATACGTGCCAGGACGCAGCACTCAGGCGGTCACGTCTATCTCCCAAAATGCTTGTTCTATATATTTTTGGCCACTAATTACCCTTTACAGTGTATTTTGGGTATTTGTTTGGAAAATTACATCAATTGAGCACAGATGTTTCAATAAACAATGCCACCTAAGCAATATTTGTACGAAAATATAAGATAAAAAAAACAACCACCAATGAAAACCGGTACCACGGAAAATACCATACATTCCCTGACTACCGAATTTCGACAACTAATCTGCAATCTTATATCCACTGAGCAAAGAAGGTTAATTGAAAAAAGAAAAAAAAAAGCCACGTTAGCACTACCAGCACGAAATGAATAATCAAAGGAAAGGAGGGGAGCTGGGCGTCATCTTAACGTCATATTATCACTATCACTATTATTACTATCATTCCCATTATTTTTTGAAGTAGTAGCAGTAGTAAGTGGCTGCAGCAGCAATAGTAGTAGCAGCAGCAGTAGTTATAGTAGTAGTAGTCGTGGTAATTATTATTAGTCGGCGAAACTACGTCATTAGCAGGCTTTCTTAACACCTTTTCCTTAGCGATTGTTTTTATGTATGTATGTATATATGCATGTATGTTATTCATCTCGTTAAATATCGACACAGGTTACATAAATAACATACATTATCCAAAAATAAGAATAATCAACCGAGGATCAAGTACTTGGCATCGCTCACTGCCGACGAGAACACGGAAAGTCAACACAAAAATTTCTTACCTTATCTGCCACTGTATCTCCAGTTCCACACACATTCCTCTCCTCTGTCTTCTATATTCTTTTCTCGGCATTATAAGCTCACTGAATATATATAGTTTTCACGTATCTAACGCGAATGTCCCAAGATATTAGTGGAAAATACGAGACTGCGTGACCCGCGCGACATTAAGCGACATTTGAACGCTTTTTCGCGCCGAAAATGATGCGGAGGAATACATGATCACTCAGGCGGTCATATCACAACCTCTCAAAGAAACTAGTTCCCATACATTATATGGCCACTTTTTACCCTTTTTCTAGCGTATTCCTGCTATCAGTCTGCAATGATGCATCAATTATGCATAAATGTTTAATGAAAAATGCCACAAAAGCAATATTTAGGGGAAAATCACCGGAAATAGAAGGTGGGGAGCGGCAATTTTATAACACCTGTATACCTGTTTACCAAGGAATCTC
>JAGKTI010007941.1:18740-35187 GCA_018397915.1 Birgus latro | reverse complement strand
CACTGGGAAAGCTCCTACAGTAGGTAAATGTGCACTCCATGGGTTAATATAAACACAAATACTCTAAGTTCAATCAGAACTGAAATGCAACACCATTGTAATGCAATACTACACACTGACAGATTAACACAAACTTAGGGGAAAAAGGGGAGGGGAGAGGATTTCAAAGCACAAGAATAAGAAATCCGCTTGCCTGTCCTTTCAGAGCAAGAGAAAATGAGTCAGAATACACTAATCATTGGCAATCACAGCTTTGAACAATGCCACTGTATCCAGTAGTAGGGTGTTTCATATTTGAAAAAATTATACAATGTGTTCATATCTCTTGTGGCTGTGATCAACTGTCCCTATAAATGATTCTTGCAAAATCTCTCAGAATTGAAGTGTATTTTGAGATCAAACTCATTTGCCACATTTTTAAGATGGAATGCATCGACAATGTTCTCTGTGACCCTCATCCACGTGAGGACTATGAAGAGCTACTAAGGCTTTGCCGTCTGCACCTTTGGGGAGAGATACAGGAGTGAGTTAGTGTTAGATTTCAAGTCCAAGGTGCATATCATCAAGCAAGATGGATGGTCAAAGCTATCTATAATCTCAAGATTATACTCTTCACAGACCAGATTGATTTGAAGGCCACAGAATGACGAGAACTGATAGGAGTGGTGAAATTTGCCTGCCTTATCTACATCAAATATTGGCATGAAGCTATCATACCAAGCAGGGCCCCCAAGAACGATCTGGGTTTTCTCAAGGCCCTCCTCAACTACTCAGACCGAGAGGTGGCATCAGTTGCAGAGAAGGCCCTTCGACGTCACCTCTGGTATCTCAGCAAGAAGGCCATCTCCCTGGGCTTCTTCGATGAGAGACTTGAACTGAAGACCTGGCAAAGGATGCTGGAAAATGTTCGCCAGCCAGCCAGGAAATGTCTGAAGAGGCTGGAGGAAAAAAGATCTCAGCATTTCTATCAGACACCCTAGACAAATCTGTGACCAGATGAATTAAGGAAAGGCTAGGGTGGTTGGCTGCTAAGGCTGGAGTTCAGCAGGAGGTCTCTGAGGACAACTATGCCCTCAACCTCAATGATCTTGTAAAAAATTTGAAAGTTGTAAATGATGCTGTGGAACAAAGAACTGCAATGATCCAGGAGCTCAATGCACAATGCTAGGATGAAGAGCAGAAACAGTTCCTTCCAAAAATGGTACACAATGACAGAAAAACGGTTTGGAGAACAAAGGCTCAAAAATTTACCTAACTCCACTGGAGTCCATGTTGAGATTGTCATTTTTGCATAAACTTCACTATTTAAGTTTCGCTTTTTGTCACTGTTTCTCTGTTCCCGTAAAAGTGTCCCAACAAGCGCGACCCTTAAATAAACGGTCATCGCAAAAAAAAATAATTGGGAAGCTTTTTCTTTTCAAATGGGATAAAGAACCAATCGATATGAGGTGCTACCACACTTTTCATACCCGCACTATATACTTATGAAACACCCTTCTGTATATCAAACAAGTGGTGCTTCAAAAGAAGCAACTGTATCTCTAAAAGACTGCACAGTAAACAGCTCAATCGGTTTGGGACACCTGTACACCCAAACTCTCTCACATCTTGTCTCTCCCCAGTCACCAGCAAAGCACACTGGGTCAGCTCCTTTCTCAACAGCCATCACCTCAAAACTCTCAAAGCACAAGACTCTGATACCAGTGAAACTCTGGACCAATCTGTAAAGCTCTTGTTCATTATTAAGAAGCAACACAGCACCATCTGCACACATCAGATTAACCACCCTTCACCAATATTATCCTACACTCCACATATCAAGTTTCTACCTTTCTAATAGCCCCCATCCGAATATATAAATAAATGAGAAATTGTGTCTGTCTGTCTGACCTTGATGGAAATCAAGGGGGATCCATATAGAACTCTCTAAACAGCTTTAATAGATGTAACGTTTCAGGATGATTTTAGATGCGTACACTACAGTTGCTTAAGTGGTGCCCCTGATGGCCAAGATCAGAATTTATGTAAGAGGGTGAGAAGGAAGGGGAGGCCAAGGACGAGATGGGGGATTGAGTGGAGAGGTATATAAGAGAGGGGTGTGTGAGCTGGGAACAGGGCATTGCAATTGCAGGGGACAGGGCGACATGAAGGCGATTTGTTTCAGGCCACCCCTTACGGGATTAAGGAATCTGGCAATAAACAGGTAGATACCGTTGACAGAAATAATTGTCAAGCCAATTACCGTACAGTTTTCTACTTATAAGACCTTACCATTATTAGCTACAACTGGTCGGAAGGGTAGACAAATTGGTGGGGTAGGCATGGTTGGCGGGTGTGAGGATTGTGGTAAAACAGGTCCATGGAGAATAAGTCCCGGGAGAAGCAGGCCCAAGGAGGAGCAATGGTTTAAAACGGGGCCCCGAGAGTCTTTTCCCATTGGGGTAGTGCCCATCTAGGGTCCCAGGCAATGCCAATATGTACATCACAGGGCCTTACCTGGACAATGCCTGGTACCCCTGTTAGTCCTTACTACCATATATATACAGTAATCCCTCTAAGATCCGGACGTCCAATAACCGGACATACTCACTAACCGGACATTCTGGGCTGCCCAACCCCCAAAATGAAAAACAAAATCCGAAAAAAATCGATTAATTTTCCATTTTTTGGGACCGCGTCAGTTTGAATTTCCCGCGCGTGCCGATCCCCTCTGTTTACACTCGTGACGCCACTATCGGTCGCCATTACCCACTCCTCTCCTCCCTCGTGAACAACTCCGAAAGTGGCAGCCGAAGTGATTGCTTTTGTGGTGATACCCTACCTCCTACAGTGCTTGATACTGCTCTTCACCTTCTTCATCATGTGAGTGATGATGGCCCCGCCTCCTGAGAAGAGGAAAAGAGTGGTTCTGACTCTGGAGAAGAAGAGGCAGATATTGGAAACGGTGGACGCCGGCTGGTCAACAGGGCGCATTTTAAGTGAGTTCAACCTCCCTCACTCCACCTTGTTTGATATCAAGAAGTCCCGAGACAAACTACAGCAGTACACGGCTGATTTCGCATCAAAGACCAGACAAAACGTGCAGAGGAAGGTGATGTTTACTCCTAAGTATACAGACATCGACCGCTCCACGTTGATTTCGTATCAACAACAAAGTGCTGCTGGTGTGTTGGTACGTGGAACGGAGCTGAAAGCTGCTGCTGAGAAGTTCACAAGGCTCCATGGATCGTCACTAGACCACACGGGAATTTACTGTTGTGTACAGTGCAGTGAAGTGATGTAATTCCAGTTATAAAAAAAAAAACCTTGGTGAAAGTGTTGGTGAGAAGTGCTGGTGAATCTCAAGTGGAAAGGTGTGTCAGGTGCAACGTCTTCCTGTCGGAGTCTGAGATGATAGAGTGGGTTATTACATCAGGACGGCCGCTTTTTGTTCGTAAGTACCCTAACTTCATGCCTAACGTGTTTTCATCATGCTGTACATGTGTTAAAAAATTACCGAAAATGTTAATCATAATTTCCTGCTTGCTATTTAATTTTTCCATGCATGGTTCTTCAGCAAAACAGCTAGAAAAAAGGTTGAAGCAGTGAATTTCATGTCCGGTCCTAACCTAACCTAACCTAACATATGGTTACCATAAAGATTTTCATGCCTAACGTGTTTTCATCATGCTGTACATGTTAAAAAATTACCAAAAATGTTAATCATAATTTCCTGCTTGCTATTTAATTTTTCCATGCATGGTTCTTAAGTAAAACAGCTAGAAAAAAGGTTGAAGCAGTTAATTTCATGTCCGGTCCTAACCTAACCTAACCTATGGTTACCATACAGATTTTCATGCCTAACCTGTTTTCATGATGCTGTTAATGTGTTAAGAAGTTACCCTAAATGTTAATCATAATTTCCTGCTTGCAATTTAATTTATCCATGCATGGTTCTTAAGTAAAACAGCTAGAAAAAAGGTTGAAGCAGTTAATTTCATGTCCAGTCCTAACCTAACCTAACCTATGGTTACCATAAAGATTTTCATGCCTAACCTGTTTTCATGATGCTGTTAATGTGTTAAGAAGTTACCCTAAATGTTAATCATAATTTCCTGCTTGCAATTTAATTTATACATGCATGGTTCTTAAGTAAAACAGCTACAAAAAAGGTTGAAGCAGTTAATTTCATGTCCGGTCCTAACCTAACCTAACCTATGGTTACCATAAAGATTTTCATGCCTAACCTGTTTTCATGATGCTGTTAATGTGTTAAGAAGTTACCCTAAATGTTAATCATAAGTTCCTGCTTGCAATTTAATTTATCCATGCAGGTTCTTACGTAAAACAGTTAGAAAAAAGGTTGAAGCAGTTAATTTCATGTCCGGTCCTAACCTAACCTAACCTATGGTTACCATAAAGATTTTCATGCCTAACCTGTTTTCATCATGCTGTACATGTGCTAAAAAATTACCCTAAATGTTAATCATAATTCCCTGCTTGCTATTTAATTTTTCCATGCATGGTTCTTAAGTAAAACAGCTATGAAAAAGGTTGAAGCAGTGAATTTCATGTCCGGTCATAACCTAACCTAACCTAACCTAACCTAACCAAACCTAACCTAACTTAACCTGACCTAACCATTTTTCTGGTAGCAATTAACATCATTTACTGTATTTGATGCTTTGTATCCAATAATTTAGTGCATAAAATGTAAGAAAAGATGATTTCCATGTCCGATACTTACTTATACTATGCTGGCAAGTTCTGAGCTCCTATGACTCACTCACCCCTAAATCATCATTTTTTGGTTAAAATTCAATAAATTCATGCTATGTATGCATTATTTATGTGAAAAGGGACCTAAATAAGTGCTATACATGTCCACTAGGGAGGTAGGAAGGTAGTTTTCTGATTTAGGTTAGGTTAGGTTAGGGTCATGAAAAACCAGTGCTGGAGCTTCAGAACCAATATCCAGACAAAACCAATATCCGGACATGCTTTTGGCTCTATTACGTCGGATATTGGAGGGATTACTGCATAATGAACAGCCTTGAAGGAATGTCCCTATTTTACGATGAGTTCAGGAAAAAAATCTGTCATAAAGTTACTGTTGGTGAGTAAGTGAAAGCTGATTACTTAGAAAATAATAAGTCAATTTTATTTTTCTTTCTGTTTATTTTTCACTGTACAGTATACTCCCTCTCTGGAGGTACCCTGAGAAAAAAGCTTTTAGCTATCTTATGATACCACTGAGGCATTCAAAATAGTGATGGGAAAAATAATCCCACACACGTCTATCTATCTATAGCCAGATGCCACAATCCCACAAGGGCTGGCTGTTTGTCTTTTAGCTGTTCTATAGGAAAGGACACCAACCCTCCACACACCCACTTGTTGACACATAGGGAACACTTAGTTGGTTATATGGTTACCACCCAGCACTGCAAATGGTTTCCTGGCTTACAGGAAATCATTACGCTTGTCATTCAATGTAAAGCAACCTGAAATGGAAAGGAGAGTAATAAAAAGTGACAGGAAAGATGGGAGAAATAGGAAGAGCGGAGGGTAGGCATAGAAAAAAAATTTATAAAGGTAAATGAAGAAGTACGCAGCACTACATCAAATGTGTGAATGATGGTCGCCACCACCTACCACATAAAAAACTGCTTCTTGTCTCCAGTCAAAATACTCCACAAGATATTGCAATCTTTCCCTCATCTGGTTCCACGCCAGTACAGTACAATAATTCTGGCACATGGCATTCCAATATATCTAGTCCAGTCCCACTACTAGTGCATCCAGCATGTGGCACTGAAGAAGAAGCAAGCAACCACAATCAATGAAGACTTCAAGAACAACTTCAAGCTCACAATGGCTCACTGTGTGATACTGCCACAAAAATCTACAGTTCCGCCCTCATGGAAGACTGGACAATTCCTTTGCTGCCGCTGAGAGTCAATGAGCTTGCTTTGTACAGTATTTGGGAGGCACCTTCTGGTAGGGCACAGGGGACTTCCAGCAACCTTCTGCAATGGGAACCCAGAAAAATTGCCTTGTCCATCACCCTGATGCCTCAGACAAGACACGAGACACCACTGTGACCCTCCTGTGTTTTATGTAAAATGATCCTGTCTCTTTGATGGAAGGAACAGGGCATAAGGAACATGTCACCATCCTCCTGCATTCAGACACACAGTGACTGCTTTACCCATCATTGCAGAAAGTTAGGCAGGACCTGAAACGTCGAAGTCCCCACCCCGACCCAATCCTATTCTGGGTACATACTAAACAGTCCATTCTTTAAGACACAGCAGTTCTCATGCATGTTACATATATTCACATCACTGCTTAAGCACATAATACCCACTGTCCATACTGAATAAATGGGCTGTCTCATCCAAAGCTGGTGTACTTGTATTAACAAGTACCAGTATGTTTTTAGATCAGTAAACTCTGTTTTGGATACAGTAAGGACAATTAAATCATCAAAACATGCTCTGCCCTAGTTTGAACTTGAATTTGTTCAAAACAGCAAAACACCTTTTTATCTAGCTACCTGACTTGCTGTATGTACTACCTTCACAGTCCAGACAGGCATGGAGCACCCCAGTGCTACCCTACTACATGAGAATGTGTACAGTATGTAGTTTCAGCCAATAATTAAAGAAGTAACCTCGTATAAAGTTGTGAAAGCATTTGTCAGTTTGTATATACAGCACTTGCGAATTATTTCTAAATATTGTGCCAGTATTACAACTTTTCTCATATGACTGATACTGTTGACTTGTGGGAAAATGGTAACATGGCTTCAAAAGTAGCTCTCTAATGATTAATTTTTCTGTATTTTACTGTGGACTACAAAGAAAAAATTATAAAAGTGACTCACAGTAAAAACTTACTATGTGAATGTAATTTTGTAAATACAGTATTGTATTAATAATAAAACCTATATTTACACTGTCACCTTTTGTTAGCAGTCTACCCACCATAGTACTGTAATATTCATAAGAGTGAAGCACCTCTCTTCCTGACTTATGCGAGACGGTTCCCTCGCCCCACAGTATCATATGGTACCTAGTGGAAGTTTTAATAAAACAATCTTCCTAGGTTTCATGAACCCTTAAAAGACAGGTGTCCGCATATGCAGTCAAAGAGTACTAGTGGTAAAGAGACAGGAGTCCACATATGCAATACTGCCATTCTTCAGAGTACAGCAGGCATTGAGACAGGCTCCCATGATCTATGAAGGAATATGACCCTCCCCAACACCCCCCTTCACAATATCGCACCTGCAAAATCAGCGACGCACTCAGTCTCTCCAGCATTGTGACCAAAAATACCAGTATGTAGCACTCTACACCTGTCTTTAGGGGGTTAAAGCTAAATAAAGGACTGAAAAACTAAATGAAGAAGCCAAGCAACTGTAAATGAGCTGAGAAAACATTTTTATACCCTGTTTGATTGACCTGTGCAGCTGAAATGTATGGGTGAATAGGGTGTGTTTGAATCGCAGCTGCTGATTGGCCGCCGATAACTTAAATATGAACCTCTTCTTATTTTAACACATATACAGTATTTATATTTTTAAACTGCTTCCAATACAAGCAGCCAGATTAAATACAGAATAATTTCCGAAGCTGAAGAGGTCAAAAGTAGCGCTAAAAGTTTACTGTTATAAACAGAAATTAAACTAGTGATGTTTGGAGCAAATTATTCACCCATGCCGTACACCCACATCTGCATGTTGCACTGCATCCACCCACAGTGTACACCTACGTCCATATGTTGCAACATAATATCCACTCACGGTGAACACCTACATCCACATGCTGCGCTACAATACATGAATGCCCTTACTTCAATGACATCATCAGCGGCCAATCAGCAGCCGCGAAACAAACACACCCTACTTGCCCAAAACATTTCAGGTGCACAGGTCAATCAAATAGT
This sequence comes from Birgus latro, assembly GCA_018397915.1. NCBI lineage: Eukaryota > Metazoa > Arthropoda > Malacostraca > Decapoda > Coenobitidae > Birgus > Birgus latro. Next base: position 27,255 of record JAGKTI010007941.1, on the reverse strand, counting down.
TTATAGTTGGATTCAGTTTTCTTTTAACTTAGATTACAGAAGCATAATACATACCAATACATATGCACAGTACTGAATATCATACAGTATACGACTAGTTATACTTTTATGCTTGAGTGTCACCACATGAAACATACTACCCTACTTCATTAGCCTGTTATAAAATACATAGCTACCATTTACAGGTAAAAGGAAGATCTCAGACTACAGTACAGTACAATAAATATCTTACCTTCCGAAAGAAAACACCTGCAAGAAAGAGTAAAATAAAATATTAGTTCTTTATTCTAAATAATAGGGAGCTACCTTAAAAAGTTACATCATGAATGAAAGGACATAATAAAAAAAAGTATTGTGGCTGTTGTGCAAAATACCATGCAAGGTACCATAAATAAAATATCCCAATTCAGGAGGCACTTTGTAATTTAGAAAAAGAATACCTTTAAGGACACGATTTGGCCAATACTAAGGTAGAAAGGAGATACAGTAGCTTTTATACTGTCAGATCTTTGTAGGTACAATTCTAGTATAAAGGACAGCACTTGCATTTAGAGCGGAAATGTGCAGTTAAACCTGGTGTAAAATATTACTTGACACTGTAAATACAGTAAAACCTCGATATAACGGACTTTAGTAGACCGGAATTCGCTTTTATCGGACTCGAGGAGCTACCGGACTAAACTCCTATATATCAGAAAAAGTCCGATATAGCCAAAAAGCAGTCCGGACTGCCTGACAACTTCAGCTATGTTCACCACAATAAGACAAGTAAAAGACTTGTTTTTCAGTGCACAGTACAGTATTATTATACCATTTGATTAATGTAGTGAAGGTATAACATAGTACAATACTGCAATGGTGGTGAAAACCACTGATGCAATCCGGACTAATGTCTGATATATCGGAAAAAGTCCAGATTAGCAGGGGTAAGTCCGGATGTCGCTTTTATCAGAAAATCGCATATTTCGGACTGGCCTGAGCCCCAATTAGTCCGTTATAGTGAGGTCTTACTTTAACTGCATAATTTTAAATTACTTACCGATATGTTAGGTCTGTTTAACTTTAAGGAGAGGAAAGGAGTGAGAACATGGGATGGGATGGGATGGGACTGGGTAGGTTTGGTCTGGACTGGCCAGGATGTTTAGCTTGGGATAGATTAGATTAGGTTTAGTAAGTTAGGACTATGGTTTGGATCTGTCCTGATAGGTATTTGGAGGTTTTCAAAGTTACGTTAAGTGGCAATCCTAGGTGGTTAAAATCACAAGAGGTAAAGCTCCTCAATTAGGTTAAGCTAAACTACATTACATTGGAGTGGGGGAGAGAGAGGAGGAGGCCAAGGATGAGATGGAGTGGAGAGGTATATGAGAGAGGGGGGTTTGAACTGGGGAGAGGGTAGTGAAGTGGTGAAAAGCAGGGTGACATGGAGGCGATTTGTTTGTGGCCGCCCCTTACTGGATTAAGGCGTCTGGCAATAGACAGATAGATAGACAGGACTGTTAAGTTTCCTACAGCTTTGAATTTGAAATTCACTGAAGCATCCCACTGGCAGGATCATCAAGGATTATTAGGTTTCCTTGAGCTCTGAATGTGCAATGCACTGAAACATCCCTCTAGCAAGATCATCAGTAAACAATAATGTGTCCAGTCCAGGAGATTGTTGGTAAACAATCTGTCGCAGGTGAACTGGCAGCTTCCTTAAATAGTCACAATCTGGTATACAATCATCTGATACGCAACTGATCGCTGTAACAACTGATATACCCAGTTATGGGTTAACAATAGTGATAACCTCTTATAGTATATGATTTCTGCACGAGAAATAATTTGAAAAGCTGTTTTGGCATTAAATCAGCCTAAAGCCACAGTATATACCTAACCTTAACCTAACTATACTGCCATTTTTTTTTTCTTTCCATAGGGACAGAGGACAATGGATGCCTACAAGTAGGACGGAACCATATCCTGCATAAACAAATGCAAATATTCTAAAATTATTTTCCCTGGAGTATATTTTTAAAAGCTGCATACAATTGCAATCTACAATTCAGCTGGTTAGTGAAATTATTCTCCCTGGAGTAAATTTTTAAAAGTTGCATACAATTGCAGTCTACAATTCAGCTGAAGTTTGTGATTTTTCCCAGCTTAAGGTAGTCATTAAAATGATAAATGAAAAAAATTAAATTTCTAACTACAAGACAAGGACATTCAAAATATGGTACCAGAACTTTTTCTCACAAGTGGCTAATTTGGGGAAATGGCAAATCAGCTGTGGTGGTGGCAATGTAAACTCAATGGGCATTTATTAATTCTTTACCAAACAGGCATAGCCTTTCCATACTTTCTATTGAAATGAGTCTTTCATAGGTTACTTATTATTTTTCCTGAATCACCACAGCTACTGGGGATTTTAATAAACTTACCTCTGAAAGTTATAAGGATTTGGAATGCATAAATATTCCGTTGCAGTCTACCAGCAGCTGGCCGTATTTTACGTTCCTAATGTGCACTTTTATATTTAAAAGCTGACTGCCTAATGCAAGTTGGGTTAGGTTGAATTAGGCTGGATTTGGTCTGGTTAAGTTAGGTTAGGTTTGGTTAAATCACTAAGTCCCACATAGTCTTGACACAGGACACACTGACACATCCAGTCAGAGCAATAGTTGGTAAACAATGCAGCCAGTCAGAATCGTCAGCAAACACTGCTGCAGGCGACATGGCCACTTCCTTAAATGCCCCAAAATATGTATATTTCGTTTTTCCAAATACTTCTTGCGGTCAGAATTCAATAGTTAACTGTGTATTCAATAGTTAACCATGTATTCAATAGTTAACTGTACTGCATTTGTACCAAAATTACTTGAGATTAAGAGTGTTATAATACAGGTGAAATTGCCACACCTGTTTGGTAAAGAATTACAAAGCATTTTTTCTGTGTTTCTGTCGAAATTGTGTCAAGGATGCATCGAGGTCTTAATGCATTCTCCTTACCCTTCTTCACAATGTTCCCCCAATGTAGCAACCAGTGGCCCTACCCAACACGGCCAATTTATTTCACAGAAAAATCTCAAATAAATATGAATTACAGAGGCTCATCCTACATTAACTAACTACATTAGCACTCAGGCTTTTACTGCCCACGCTCTTATGTAGAAATTATGGTAGAAAACTAAAGAGCAATATGATTCTCCAATTATGGGACTCCAATAACCTAGTTATGTTACAATGCTTTTTAACACAGATGTCCTTTAAGGCACTGGCAGTTACATGAGTGTTTGATGCAGTTCACACCGTAAAATGACATCACTAACTTACCTTGAACAATGCCAAAAACTTCGAAGTCGACTGAAATAAGCTTGGATTCAGCCATTGTTGCTGGTGCGTTCGGCTTTAGTTATTGTCGGTACTCGGTTAAAAAAAAAAAAAAAAAAAAAAACTGAATGGCTACCTTTTGCTTATTACGCATAAAAAAGTACCTGACATTCAACTTTAATTCGTACTTTATACCAATACATTTCATTCTATTCCGAATCAGTGATGCCACTCCTTGGGATTATTCCCAAGATCTTGGGATTAGGGTCTAGTCTTGGGTTATTGGGATTTTTGTCAAAGAACTGGAAATCTTGGGATTTTAAAGTCTCATTGTATCTAATTGTTTACGTTTGCAGATGCAATATATCTGAATACCATAGAGATTATCCATTTACTTTTGTTATGCTACGTATTTGTGAGTCGGTTTCTCGCCCTCAAATACGCAGGCTAAAGCGGGTCCCTATTCTAGACCGAGAGGTAACTCCAAAGAGTAGGACTGGACACAAAAACAAGGCAGTAAATATTACACATGTATTCCAGACATTTCACAAAGAACAACAATACATCACAAAACATTACAATGGGTTGGTCGGGGGTAAGTTAACACTGTACACAAATGCAGTCTCTCACTATACCTTCTGGTTGAGGTATGGTACTATTAACCCGACACTCATGGCACATACAACATATTTACATTTCAGGACACAGGAATGATTTTACTATAATTTCTTAAACCCGTATAGCACTGGACGGCACTATATATAAGTTACGTTACACCTGTATTTCAGGTACCTGGTGGCCGGAAGTCTATCTCAGGTAGGGTTGCCCGTAAAGATCACTAGCAGGGGGAACTGCGATATTTTAGTATATCATGACTAACGTGTCGGGACACAGGGCTGGGTGAAGATTTAACTGAACACAGGGGAGGGAGAGCGTAAACACAAGGTTAGGGCACAGCGACACAATGGGTATTTTCTGGTGGTCACAAAGACCGTCCAAGACGGCGGGACTCTACCTCTGAGATATAGGTCAGGCCACGTTCTGTCTATCGGGCACGTCCAATCTTATATTCTGGGTTCCTGGTCACTTAAATTTGAGAATACACTGTAGGGGATCACTCGTGAGATATCCGTCGATGCACACAATATCTGGGTCTAAGAGTACACACATATATATATATAGTCCACTCACTTGGTTACCACTGGTGGGCCCAGGTTGATTCCTCCGTCCGGAGGAAAAAGGGGCAGAGTGGCGCGTTCCTGGGCAGGGCCCCACACGTGGCCGTGGGGCTAGGGGCTCGGCCCGAAGAGAGCCAGGAGACGGGCCTGACACTGGGCCTGGGAGCGACTTAGGGAGACCTCGCCCACCGGTAGGTCGCGCCCTGGTGTTCGGGGCAACTCTTGGGGCAACAGGGGACCCAGGGCACTGGAACCCGGGGCAGCTGGGCTGCAGCAACTGCTAGATGGCGGCGGCGCCGACAGGGTCGCCTCACGGGAACCTCGGGCCGGGGGAGTAGTGGACAGGGCCCGTCGTCGGCTGCGAGGTCTGCGGGGGCTCTGGTCCGGCAGCTGTTCACCCGGGTGGAGTCGTAGGGAACCAAGGTCTTGGGTAAGGCCTTGCCATGCCTCGGGTGAAGGGTCCTCTCCGGCTGCTGGTCCTCCTGTAGGGGAGAAGCGGACTGTGGCCGGCTCTACACCTGGCCCGACGTGACTTGTGGCCAACTTCTGAGGGGCACACGGGAGGATAGCTTCCGGGCGGCTAGTGGCCTGCTCTACCCTGGCCTGGCGTGACTTGTGGCCGACGCCTGAGTTTGCACAGGGGAGGATAGCTTCCTTGCGGCTAGTGGCCTGCTCTTTCTCTGGTCTGGCGTGACTTGTGGCCGACACCTGGGTTGCCGAGAGGAGGATAGCTTCCGGGCGGTTAGTGGCCTGCTCTACCCCGGCCTGGCGTGACTTGTGGCCAATGCCTGAGTTTGCACAGGGGAGGATAGCTTCCTGGCGGCTAATGGCCTGCCTTACCTCTGGCCCGACGTGACTTGTGGCCGACGTCGGAAAGGCACAGGAGGTGAGAGCTCTGGGACGGTTAATGGCCCGTGCCGGCTGCTGGTCCTCCTGTAGGGGAGAAGCGGACTGTGGCCGGCTCTACACCTGGCCCGACGTGACTTGTGGCCGACGTCTGATGGGCACAGGAGAGGATAGCTTCCTGGCAGCTAATGGCCTGCCTTACCTCTGGCCCGACGTGACCTGTGGCCAACGTCGGAAAGGCACAGGAGGTGAGAGCTCTGGGACAGCTAATGGCCCGTGCCGGCGAGCTAGGAACACTAGCAGCTGAGGGACGGACAATGGCCGATCCTGCCTCGTGCCCAGTATGGCTTGTGGCCGGTACTGCGGTGCCGCTCTGGGGGGAACGCCTACAGGAGACGGACGACTTGTGGCCAGTCCTGCCCGACCGACACGCATCCGTGTCGCGGCCCTGTGGCGGGGAAGCAACCGGGGAATGGACTGTGGCCGGTTCTGCCCTGTACCCGGTACGACTATGGCCGATACCACGGCGTTGCGTGGAGTTATAAACTCCACCCCTTACCTGTTGAGTGGAGCTCTGGCCGGAGACTAGGTGCCGGCGACTGCTACCTTTCCGGGCCACCACCTTGGCCCAAGAGGGGCGCCGGCAAGTGACACAGGTAAGCCGTTGCTGTTCCCAGCCGCTCTGTGTCAGCGGAAGTCCCCCGGTGGTACTGGGGGGGTTGGGGGTGCTGGTGTCGTCTGCTCCGGCCGTCGTGTTGTTTGTGGCTCCAACCCCTAACTCTGTATTTCATATTTCTTTTCCATTTAACTAGGAAATGTGTTTTGTAGTAAAGGATGTTGGAAAAAAGTACCAAGGAACGTCATTGGCCTAAAAGGTTTGTGAAGTAACGAAAGTTCCCTCTATGAAAATTAAAAGGTATACATTCTACAAAGAACTTAGTGTTTTGACTTTTTTCCTTATACTGTATTTGGTATCCACACACACACACACACAAAACCCTTTTCCCTCTAAAAGATTTAAATTACTTCACGTGTATAGAATCAAATTTCTTATATGGCATTGTTGGTATAAACATTTATACTGTATAAATAATTATACTGTACTGAGTAGGCGAAGCAAGATATTTCGTTTTCCTACTTCTGAATTCAAACCCTCTAATTTTAATGAAATGTAGGAAATAAATAAGGAAAATGACAATATGGTTATGAAACCGTGGTAACTTAGACATGACATGTAGGTAACTTAATATGTTTAACAGCGGCACAGCTGCGATGTGTTGTTGCCAAGCTCCGAAGTTTCTTGGCGCGAAAACTCAACTGCTGTTGCGGGAGGAGGCGGGCTGCTTCTTTTCAAACTGATTTTGAATCATTTAGCAAATTTTAGTACTTCCTTTGTTATACAGAAATGAATTCAAAGTAAAAGTAAATAATACGATACTATTTCATAGTTAGGCTCATTATTCTACCAATAAGAATAATAATTATCTGTCAATCAGCAATAAGTAGAGCTGGTAGAGGGTGGGGCATCAGCAGGGGGCGGGGCACAAGAGAATGAGGCAAACGCTTCCAGTATAGTGACTTTTGCAATAGGTATTTTTCTAAAACAAATAAAAACATAAGTCATATAAAATGATTATACACACTTACTAATAGTTTTGAATTAATCATAAGATAGCAGACAACACACATTACTTGGCCACAACTACGGACGAACTCTGTAGAGAAGCTGCGGAGTTGTGGACCTCCACGAATGGGTCAGGCGGCCTTCCACTCGTGGATGTCCATGATCCTCGTGTGGCAGCAAATTTGGACGTCCGCAAGTCCCCGTGCAATAGCCCCCAGGGGCGCTGGTTGTAATGAGCGTACCCCAGGACTCGCTATAGGGCCATATCTGATCTCTTCCAGCACTGACTTCACTGGGGAACCTGCCCTGCCCCCCATGGTGTGGGAAGAGTGAGAGGGATGTCCCACTTGGGCTCTGGAGGACTGAGGCAAGCAAGGGCGTGACCCGCAAGAGGTGCCGAAAGCTCAGCAGATGAGGCCCACATGGTGGACGAGGCCTCTCCAATGGGCACGGTGGGCGCCACCGCAGTTCTGCCTGTTGGGAGGTGTGCTCGAAGGGCACGTCCTTTACTCAAACCTTCCCCTACTGTCCTAGGCCTCACAGGCGAGGTCTGTACGGTGGATGGCACCTCCCCGACTGGCATGGTGTGTGCAGCCACAGTTCTGCTAGGCACAGGGACTGCAGGTGAGAGAAGCACAGTGGGTATCGCCACAGTCCTGCTCAGAGCAGGGACTGCAGGTGAGGGAAGCACAGTGGCCGTTCCCTCCCCGACAAGAACGGTGGGCATCGCCGCAGTCCTGCTTATGGCAGGGGCTGCAGGTGAGGGAAGCACGGTGGGCATTCCCTCCCCGGCGAGCATCATCACAGTCCTGCTCAGGGCGGGGGCTGCAGGTGAGGGAAGCACGGTGGATGTTCCCTTCCCGACGAGCACGGTGGGCATCGTCGCAGTCCTGCTGGGGGCTATAGGTGAAAGGAGCATGGTGAGCGTCCTTTCCCCGACGAGCACGGTGAGCGTTGTCACGGTCCTATTTTGGGAGTCCGCTGGCACCAGATCCCGCAGATGCCGCCCCGATTCTGTTGAGCCCAGGTCCAGGTGGAGGGTAATGCAGCAGGGCGACGTACTTTTAGTTGATTCCGTTGAGAGGAAGAGGGACACATGGTGGTTGGGGGCATGTCTTGTCCTGACAGCTTGTTCTCTTCTGTGCCTCTATATGGTCTCCCCTTGGTACTACCCCATACCCATCTCGTATTTCAGTAACACACAAACAAACCTACATCTACAAGAAATGCAAGAATCGTGTTAGGTTCACCCAAGGAAGATAAACAGGAAAAACTGGAAACAAGAAATGACATATACAGCCAGGGTCAAAAGCTCGCCTTCTATTCCACTGCTAATTTCACAAATAGGGCATACCCGTCACTTTCCTCTTTGATGTACTGTAATGGGGTGTATAAAAGCCCGCGTTGCCCAGAGGCAAAGGGGGGATCCTCTCTTTGGCTCAGTGGTTAACGTGCGCGTGATTCAAGCGCGGGGGCCTGAGTTCGAATCTCGGCCGGAACAGTGATTAAGTTATTCAGTTTCATTTCAGTTATTACATTGGTGGCAGCGGTGGGATGT